>OY856415.1:422690686-422965686 GCA_963693085.1 Alisma plantago-aquatica
CCCTCAATCTCTTCACCGGACGTAAGGATATTTTTCGCCCATTTACCCCCACATATCCAAAATATGTGTTCCGAGTTTTGCCGCAGAGCACCCGTTTCACCATTCAGCTAATTCTGACGCTGATGGATCTATGGTCAGGGCTCTACATAATATGATTTCACTTGATTAATTAAGTACATTTTCACATTCTTTTAGCATCAGCCAAGTTCTCAAGCATGACTTATTACAACAATGCTAAAAAGAGGCATGTACTATTTTCATCAAATACTTATCAGTCTTTTTAAAGATCTTGGGAACATAGTCCCTCATTTCAATATTGGGAATTATCATTCCATTGCAATCTCATCACCATAATCATATGGTTCTAGGTATTCAAACCATTAACTCATCTATAAGCATCATTACCATCTATTAGGTAACTATCACCTTCAGGTCACCTGACCAAGGCATTCATGATACTTGTTACACAAGCATCACATATGGCTCTTAAGGCTACAAAATATCTTGTCACCTCTTTCTAGGCAACAACTTACTCATATGATTCATAAAATCCATGCACATTGTTACTTTTATGAAGCAACAACAACATCAAGGCACAAAAGGCCAATCAACATTTATTATATAAATGTCACAGCTCAAACCTGGCTATATTCATCATCTCATAACATCTGCTTGGTTATTAGACATGATGACAGCCATACAAGATATTCATCACATCATGTGATACAATAGTAATACCATTATTCCTTTCCCATGAATTAGGGTTTACTATCAGATAGGGCTTTTCATTCCCTTTACCCAAATTAGGGTTAGGGTTCCCCATTTCTCATTAATTAGGGTTTCATGATTACATTAACTATTCAACCCTCAATTCATTATTACATGCCTCTGGGCATTCAAAGATATCATAAATGATTATTCAAGATCATTAGTCTCGTCATATAGCATTAATGATCATCAATTCAAGGTATGATTTCATTTCTCATCCTCATCATGGTATGACTACATCATACTCATTAATTAGACTTAGCCACATTCTCAAGGTACATTAATTAACACTCATCAAAGTGCAGCAACTCATTACATTTCATTGTAATAGTTGCATAACACACTTCATATGTTTCTTACCCAATTATATTGGATTTGGAGTATATCAAGGTATATAAACCCTGAAGTGATGAATGTGATAACTATCATATCTTGATATATCACGTTCTCATCATATTAGACTCTCTTGAGTTAACCAACTTATCTTGTATTAAGGTATTTCCCTCTTAATACATTTCATCATTAAACTCTCACCTTTAGCATATAATGCATAGACCACACATTAGAATTGTCCAACTATCTTTAATGATATGGACTTGTCTAATGCTAAAGACATTGCTTACAAAAAGGTTTCTTATAATCAACCACATGAAATGTTTCACCTTTATAAGGCCATTCCTTTTATTTCATCATTAGGGTTTCTTTATACCCTTACTTAAAATTAGGATTATGATTCATTGGCATATTGCCCATGATTAGGGCTTTATGTATTATGACTTCACATTAGAGTCTCATATACCTTCACCCTTCTTAGGGCCTCTCATCACAACATAGTATTAGAACATCATGTGGTGTTTAATGCTTAGTCAGCGTTTCTCATGGAATCACCCTCAACTAGGGTTTCACATGGAATCACCCTCAACTAGGTTTTCACATGGAATCACCCTCAACTAGGGTTTCACATGGAATCACCCTCAACTAGGGTTTCACATGGAATCATCCTTAATTAGGATTTCCACTATAGTCACCCACAATTTGGGTCTACTATTCATCTCCATTAGGATTTCATTCGATTATCCATAATTAGAGATTCACTATTCATCCCAATTAGGGTTTTACATCTAATTTCCTTAAATTAGAGTTTCACATATCATTACCCTAGATTAGGGATACATCCTCACCCTGGATTAGGGTTACATTTAGAATTTCCCTCAATTAGGGTTAGAACTCAATAGCCCTGTCAATTAGAGTTTATGTTCATGATTAGGGTTTCATGATCTCTCTACTTAAGGATCAAACCCTTAATCACCACATGAATCATATTCATGTATGAATTCATGCTATTATTTTCTCAACTTGATTAGTTCGTATCAACCCTTCAATCAAATACATACAACTATGATTAACATAGTGTACCAAGTCATTGATCCTATAAGAAATTAGGGTTCATCCCTTAATTGGCACTAATCACTTAGGTACTATTAGAGTTTCAACCTTTGTATCTTCATTGATTATCATTACTAATCATCATTGGATCAATGAATCATTCATCATCTTAATTCTCAAGAGATTCAATCACATTGGACCTCCATTACATAAGGTATCCAATTGAATTGACCAATTGAATCTTCGATTTCAATAGGTGTCCAAGTGGATTAAAAAATTGAATCCTCAATCAAATTTGACGACTTGAGCCCCAAATGGTCTTGGTCTTTCAAAGTTCAAATGGTTTGAAACCATTTGGTAAAGGTGGTGCTTGAGACCGTTTGCTAAAGCAAGTACTTGAAACCGTTTGCTAAAGCAACTTTTTGAAACCGCATGGGCTCAACCGGTTTGGGATCGTTTGGTCCCAAATGGTCTTGAGACCGTTTGGACTCAAACGGTCTTGGGACCCTTTGGTCCAAACCTCCTCAAAACCGCATGGACCAAAAATAGTCTCAACCAATCAAATTGGATTAGGGTTTCCAATGTTGATTCCTTCAATCATTGAATTCATGGAACTAATCATCAATTGGACCTATCATCATGCTTCAATTGAGTTAAATAGGTCAACCTTAAACTTATTTGACCCTCAATTAACTCTCAACTATTCATCAATTAGGGTTTGAAACAATTGAATTAGGGTTTGGAATCGATGATCCTTCAACACTAATCAATGCAAGATTAGTTACTTTGAAACCATTGAACCATCATCCAAATTGAACATGACCTGACCCCAAACGGTCTTGAGGTCATTTGGATGACCAAAAAACGGTCTTGAGACCATTTTCCCTTGTCAACATCAAAATCCAAGTCAACCAATTAAGGTTTGGATCATTGGATTGATCACCAAATCAGCAATTGATTACACTCCAACTTAGTATCTTCGAATCTTCAATTGCTTAACCATACTCAACCCTAGACCTACAAACGGTCTTGTGTGACCCCCAAACGGTCTTGAGACCATTTGGGTGATCCCCAAATGGTTTTGAAACCGTTTGGGTCAATCAACCCAAGTTTCCAACTTAATCAATTTGGAAATCAGCACTTAACCCGATTAGGGTTTTGGTGATTGATTGGCCCTCAACTCATGAACCAATTGGAACTAATCAATCATAATTGATGGTTCATTAACCTATATCATTTTAAACAGATCTCCAAATGGTCAACCCTGGTCAACACCACCAAACGTTCTGAAACCGTTTGGTCTCATGCGGTTTGGTGAAACCGTTTGCTTCTAAACGGTTTGAAACCGTTTGCTCCCAAACGGTTTGGGAAACCGTTTGAGCAACTCAATTGAGACTGTTTGCCTTGGATATTTGGAGAGGTGTGTGCTTATCATCTTCAACCTCCAAACTCATGAAACCTTGTGTGGTTTCCATGGTGATTGCATCCATCAACCAAATCAATTATTGTAAATGTAGAAATTATCATTATTTGATAAGGAATTGAATGCAATAACAAAATCAAGGGTTCAAGTTATAAAACCCGCCTCCAATTGAGCTCCAAAGCTCCAAGCTCACGGAAAAAATGGTGGATGCAACTCCTTTCACCATTCCAAGGCTCTTCCTCAAGGTTTGAGTGAAAAGGAATGGTTAGAATTGAAGAGGAGATCGAAATAGGAAGAAATCCATAATTTATTTTTGATTTCCACCATGGAATCATGGTGAACCAAGGTCAAGAATCTTACCAACAGGTTGGGGGTCGTCCTTCTGACCCTCCCAAGCTCCCTTGGTCGTTCCCCAAGCAAGGAGAAGAAGTGGGGTCGAAAAAGCCTTTCATTTGGCTTGTAAAAAGGTCTTTTTTATAAAAAAATCCATGAGAGAGAATATGTTTTATAAAAATCCATTTAATCCCAAAAATATGGCCACCTCTTCCCCCTAATCTTCCTTAGGGACGAGGATATCTTGGTTGCCTCTTATTACTCTCAATTATCCATGATTTAATGAAAAGCAAATCAAGCACCTCAAATCATATTATATTAATATCCATATGTGAGTGGATATTTCTTTTTCTTATAAAATTGTGTGTGAGTTATCCACTCCCTTGGATATTTTCGTGGTCCTTGCAAGGCTCAAGGATGTCCACACACATATGAATCCAACCATTTTAATTTTGGTTGAAGGCCCTTTAATTAACACATTTATTTTTGCCCTAAATCGAATTAGGGTTTCAATTAGGTATTAATCTTGATTATTTTAATATCTAGATTTCTCTCTCCTGCAAATTAATTCAAATGAGGCGCCCCTCTCATTTTCTTTGCTCTACATGATTCCAAGAAATATTAGGGACCTTATTGGAGTGGTAAATTACATATTGCACCCTAGGTTTTGGGTAATTTGCACATTATACCAAAACTAGGTTTTCATGCACATACATTGCTTTATCAGCTCTTTCTTGGTACTCAGGATTCCATAAGCCATACCTCAACATCATTTTTACTCTCATTATGCTTCAACACATGATGAACTTATTATAATGCACAATTTCACTTAAACCCCTCAACTTGGGTAATTTGTACTTTAGTCCAAAATAAGCAAACATTGCTTCAACATTATTCAAACAGGACTAGAATTGCAACATAAGTTCCTCTTGAGGCCTAATTACTTTTCACAAGATGAGATTAAGCATTTAATCATCTTTCTTAATCAAAACACCTAGGGTTAAAGTATAACCCAGGTCAGGGATGTTACAAATTATAAACCCCTAACAAGGATTTCGTCCCCGAAATCCAGATAAATGAAGACAGATGTATTTTATTCATCAAACTATCTAGTCTTCACACATCATCTCCTTATTTTGGAGACACCATAAAAATTTGATTAGCACAAAGTGTTTCCATATAGGATTCTTATAGAATCAACACACAAAACACATGCTCCATTGTTCCTCGTCATTGACTATAGAGTCAACTTTGTGTCAAATAACACTTTTCTTATTCAAAGAGATATCATACATTCTTTATCATGTTTATGCAAAGCATAAACCCCTAACATATGATGTTCATATCATTTTATATAATCAGACTAATTTCATAGTTGACCACTCCAGGTAGCCAACCTAAACCATCTGATACTTCTCAGATACTAGAATCTTTCACCTTGGTATCCATCACATGTGTTGAAAACACATCACATTTTTATCTTCCTTTCATCTTGGAACATTAATTGTTACATATGTCCTCATCTTGGGACCAAAGTCCAAGATAAACTAATACTTTTCTAAGTATCCATCACTTGAACATTTTTATCTTATGCACATCAAGTGTCCTAAGACCCACCTGATTAACATGTCCCTGAAAGGAAAGAAAACAAGGATTCATATTCCTCTTATTAATTCATGTATTTTCAACTATTCATGAACCATTTACTCTTTGTCTCATCCTAGGTTCCTTGCTTTTAGCATAGGAATTTATAAGAATGATTGCATGTCATTATCCCTTTCTTTATTATTGTCTAGGATGTTTATGATCATCTCATGATCTCTTCACATTTTCCCATTTCTTCATTATGGGAAGATCTTTATTATGCTTGCAACATTATTGAACATGGTTCATCTCCCTTATTCTTATTCTTATCTTATGAGGAGTACACTTTTAGTTCCTCATACAACATGCTCATCTGAGATTATCTCATACTTCTCTTTCTTATGCTTAGGATATGATACATTTATTCATTCCATATTCCTGATTCATGATACTCATTAGATTGTCTCAGAATGACTACTTGATCAGAGCAATCAAAAAGACAACAATCTAAGAGTTCCCATACCCAGTTTATCATCAATAGTTGTATACCTATCCAGGGTATATAAATATTGAGATTAAGTGGTATGCACTTTGTATACTATCCTATTTCTTCTTTTCATATTATCACAAGCATAAGGTTTAACATCCCTGGATTTTATTAAGGCATCTCTTCTGTACCTCATCTTTTCTTATAGAGGTAAGAACAACATAAAACATTGCTAATTTTACTATGCAAAACATATGTGATGACCTTGATTTTGGGGTTTAGATACAATAAGGTATTGGAGGACCATGCATGCTCTATAGATGAAAACTATCAAATTGAGGAATTGGTAACCCAGTTATGGATAGTTTCGCCCAAATAAGTGTATTTGAGATATGGTAGAGGAATGTGATGCCTAATTGAATCCAATTCAGCCTTTATTAATCAACAAAGTATTTCTGAGACCAAACATCCAGTTAATGATCTTCTTGATGGGAGGAAGGATCCTTTGGAGGAATTTATTTAAATGATCAATTAACATCATTGTGGCTCAAACTAGGCATATAGAAAGAACAATTGATAATGAAAGGATGGTTGAAGGTTTCATAAACATTGAATGATCCACCTGAGAGATATTGATGATTGAGCCTTAATTAAATGAATAAGGTTTTAATGATTTAGACCTAGGTTCAATTTCTTTATCATGCAGCCAACTCACTAACAGATGGGCACGACTCTAATATTTGTGACTTGTCTAGATGAGGCGGCATCTTAGTGACCTGGGTATTGATCCAATGAGTTGGTGATTGTCACCTACCTCCGTTTCAATCGGAGCAACTAGTGTCTAGGAGACTAGGTCATGAGGTGTAACAAGGAGGCTGTTAGAGGATTAAGCCAGATCTTTGGATCCACCGTGCCACCAGTATCCAACCAACACCCGTGAGACCTGGCTTGCGGGATATGAAGGCAAGGGCCCCGACCTCCCTCTTCTTTCTCCATAGTTGCAAGCAGCAGCCGACCTTAGAGGAGGAGCCCTCCTCCTAAGCTTCCAACGGTAGGCATGAGGAGCTGAGGAGCAAAGCAACATTGGTGATAGCTTGCTAGCTAGGTGATGAGAGCCCCGTCGAAGCCACTGAGGTACCCCCCTGGGTCTGCCATGGCAGTAGCTCGGCGGCGACACCTCTGTGAAGGACGCGACCCACACCGATGGATAGGGGGGTACTATTCCAGCGACGCGAAGTAGAGATCAGGGGAGCTAGAACGGTGAGGGATGGTGCTTTGGATCTTCTTGGTGGGGAGGTTCCTCACGGCGGGCATGGCCCAGCCTGGAGTAACGATGCATGCGTCTATGGAAGAGAAGCGACCCCAGCGTCTCAACAATCAGGAGAAAGGAGAATCGAGTTCTGACAGACTCAAACATAGATCTGGGAGAATCCAAATCGCATAGAATGTGAGACCTTGGAGCTGTGGTGAAGAGATGGCTCGCCGGGGACCTTCCTTGGTGGTGGAGCTCCTACAACCTCGAAGAGGAGTCCATGTAGCAGCATCCTAGAGGCCAACATCTTGGCGTGTTGGTTCGCTAGCCACGGAAGGTGTTGGCGAGGAGAGGAGGCCATAGTCGAGATCTGGTCTGCATTACGATCCAGCAGATGTGCTCACACAACTGGCATTCCACGACTACGCTCAAGACTGGCGGCGCTGTGAGAAATGGAATTGTGTGAGGAGAGGAGAGATTGAACCCAAACAAATTGAACCCAGAATCAGATCAATCCAGGAGCTAGACCACCTAGTTTAGTCTTGAACCCAGCCGGCTCAAGCAAAGGAGCAGTTGCATCCTGAGGAGTGACATGGCAAGGCCGGATTGGCCAGAACAAGGTAATTCCCAATAAATGTCCAGATCTTGTTTAATTCATAGAAAATAGATCGTTTATCAGAAAAATACAACCAAGGTACCAAAATTCTCATAAAAATGAGTAGAATCACATGAAAGCTTAATATCAGCCTTTTGATGATTAAATATCAGTGATTTAATATAAGACTTGTATTACACTTGTTTCATTAGTAATAAATATCAAACAATGTCCTAAAATTATCAAAACATGTCACTAAATTCTAAACCATGTTTATTATCCACCTAAGGCATGTGATTATAATTTTGATGCATGAAATTATATGAAATAATTCAAATAGATATTTAGGGCAAATAACCCTAAATGAAATCTATAAAATACATATATGGTTATTAAATGTTGAAATTTCCAGTATAGATTCATATCAATATGTGAAACCTCACATTTAATTTTGATATCATAGATATGCATGTAAATAATGTTACATGTTAAATTATCCTAAAATGATGAGATTTCCTAACATGATTAATACATGTAACCTAAGGTTAATATGTGCACACATTTATATGCAATGAAATAATCAAGTTATGTATCTTAATCTGGAATATAAGATCAGTAAATATTCTAATAAGTCAAGAGGAGTAATGATGGAAATAACATCATGAACTAAGCTAAACCCTAAAATGATCATGTCTAGGATTAAGAGGATGAGAATCTAATAATAGTACATGATTTTGTTATTAATTAGGTGATGACCAGATTATCTAGATGACCATGGATGTATAAGAAATCTCTGAACTCAGGTACGTGGGTTTTTATTAAGTATAAGACTAGTTTTCATGAATGCATAATGATATGATGTACTTTGGATGCTTGTGTTTGCATATAAATTCTTTAATGTGTATTAGTAGTATATGCTCCGCAAAACATTAAAGAACACAAAAAAAGAATATAGATGGTTTGTAGCTACTGAGTGGATATATGCTTTCTCTCTCTCCCTCAATTCTCTCTCTCTTCCTCTAAATATAAGGTCGGCACTCGGTCTCCGTAGCCCAAGGGGAGGGGGAAAATGAAGTGCTACATCTCTCTCTCCCCTCTAAATATAAGATCGGCACTCGGTCCCCATAGCCCAAGGGGCGGGGAAAAATGAAGTGCGACACCACTTAGTAGTACAAACGCATCAAAAAGGCATATAAAATATGTGTTTACCTATTTATCGCTTTAAACAGTGATTTCTTTTGCTCTTTCTTTCTCAAGTTACTTTAATGATGCAAGCATATTAGTATGTATCTTTCTACCCACGTGCACAACACCTTGTGTGTTGATTCGCTGTTTCACGTATGTTTTAGGTTCAGAGCTAGCGTGGAATAAAAGATGGGAAGTGAGCAGTTGTCCAGGTTGTACCTAATGTGTAGATCCTAGTTAGCATACATGTTTATAGATTGTAGAATTTTTCATTCAATATGTAACTGTAAATCATGTTGTAATAACTCACTTGGTAATATATACATGTTGAATGTTGAGAAATTTTTATGGTGTATGTTATGGTTTAATGTTCATGTATCCGTATTATGCTTCTGCATCGCTCTCTGATATGATTGGATGATGTTCTCAGATTCTAACCTCTCATTCCCAATAGGGTTTGGAGAAGCCAAAATTTGGGGACGTCACAACATAAGTCCTCACAGGACTAATCAAGGAAAGTTCAATCATTTCCTTTCTCAATTAATCCAGGAATTCTTAAAATGACATATTTGAATGACATTATCTTGTCTAACTTGTCATAATTCATGAATTATTCACTGCCTCAGGCTAACTCTGCCTCAAAGATTGATTCAACAGGCTAAGGTTGAGCACAGACTCAATTTAAGTCTAGAAATTCATCATTTCCTTTTGCTTCAACCTGCAGATGCTGATTACAGATCATGTTGATATCTAAAACATCATCATTGAGGCTGCTAATCTAGGTTACCCTGCCAATGCTTGATCCACTATATTCATTATTGTTGCCTTAAATTCTACAATAGTAACACTTAAAGAGGAATTTTCTTATTATAGTTGGATCAGCTAGGGGATTCTCAGGAAATTGTCTCTCTCTTGCCTGGTCCCATGCACCTCTTCTTGGTGCAATATTGATGCTTTCAACAGCAACCTCCTCATGTGACCCAGTCATCTTTAAGTTATTCTTCTCTTATACGAGCAGAAGACACTATCAAATGCACTAGATGACACCAGAACAGGCTCTACTACCTTAGTATTATGTCTCTGTAGACTCAGTGAACCTAGAGCTCTATACCACTAATTTGTGGCATCCAACTCACAAAAACAAGATTAACTTAAGCCGAAGCAAATTATTTGCAGCGGATTACTGAAAATCACTAAAAATTAAAACTTTTTGCAAAGAGACTTACACATAGGAATTCTTTTCCATCAAGAACCATTGTATAACATTTACATTATGGTTCAATGTACATAACCTATACCATCTCTTTTTAGAGGCTACATCATCAGATGCCTTATAAACATTATATACAGACAGCATATGAATCTCGAGGCATTAAGCCAAAACCTCAGATCGATTTATCAAAAATAATGGCTAAAAACTTCGAGGACTTGAGAGTACAGAGACGACACATAGGACTTTATAACTACATAACTTGACAGGCAGTATCTCCACCTGAGATCTCACTGATGTCTCTGCTGTTACTGCTGTTGACCATTCCTTGCAATGTCCCCGTCCACCTAAAAAGTTGGATCCCATGGGGGTGAGACAATTGTAAATTTCCCTAGCGGGAGATATAACTCTCCGCCAAAACATTGTTATAGTAGTTTATTAAAATAAACTGAGCAGAAGGATTTATATATATAATTAACAGCAGGTAAATCACTATATGAACAGAGTGAAATAATCTCCTTTTCCAAGGAGAACATTACATCTACACATGGTAGAATCCTAGTTCATCTATCTACTTGTAATGAATACAAACGGATATGAATAACATCAATGAACTACAAATATATAATAGAAATGTAGCATCAGCCAATGAATTTTTGTATTCAATCCTTAAGCAAACATGATATATGGCTGATTTCATTTTACAAACACACTTATGCCCTGAGGAGATGAGGTATACCGCTCATACTCCAACCGACCACTGCGAAGTCGAAATCAGTACCATACATAGGTCAAGGGAAGAGTCAGATTCCCATGACCTCTCACATCCCGGTCAGTGCGGGACAACAACCAGGACTGTGTTAACTGCTCAAAATAGCTTTCCAGGGTATACTGGAACTTCGTTATAGAGTTACAGTGTCAACTGCACTCTCATCGGCCATCGAGAGATTTGATGTTTATCTTCATCGACCCGACATAAGTATTATGTGGAGATGTGTACAACATCTATCCCAATCATATGGAGATTAGTGATACATTCATGCTGACACATGAAGGATTGAGAGGTTTGTTGTTAACCTTCTCTCAATCTCGTCACCGGACGTAAGGATATTTTTTGCCCATTTACCCCCACATCCAAAATATGCATTCCGAGTTTTGCCACGGAGCATCCGTTTCACCATTCAGCTAATTCTGATGCTGATGGATCTATGGTCAGGGCTCTACATGGTATGATTTCACTTTATTAATTAAGTACATTTTCACATTCTTTTAGCATCAGCCAAGTTCTCAAGCATGACTTATTACAACAATGCTAAAAAGAGACATGTACTATTTTCATCAAATACTTATCAGTCTTTTTAAAGATCTTGGGAACACAGTCCCTCATTTCAATACTGGGAATTATCATTCCATTGCAATCTCATCGCCATAATCATATGGTTCTGGGTATTCAAACCCTTAACTCATCATTAAGCATCATTACCATCTATTAGGTAACTATCACCTTCAGGTCATCTGACCAAGGCATTCATGATACTTGTTACACAAGCACCACATATGGCTCTTAAGGCCACAAAATATCTTGTCACCTCTTTTTAGGCAACAACTTACTCATATGATTCATAAAATCCATGCACATTGTTACTTTTATGAAGCAACAACAACATCAAGGCACAAAAGGCCAAACATCATTTATTATATAAATGTCACAGCTCAAACCTGGCTATATTCATCATCTCATAACATCTGCTTGGTTATTAGACATGATGACAGCCATACAAGATATTCATCACATCATGTGATACAATAGTAATACCATTATTCCTTTCCCAGGAATTAGGGTTTACTATCAGATAGGGATTTTCATTCCCTTTACCCAAATTAGGGTTAGGGTTCCCCATTTCTCATTAATTAGGGTTTCATGATTACATTAACTGTTCAACCCTCAATTCATTATTACATGCCTCTGGGGCATTCAAAGATATCAAAAATGATTATTCAAGATCATTTGTCTCATCATATAGCATTAATGATCATCAATTCAAGGTATGAGTTCATTTCTCATCCTCATCATGGTATGACTACATCATACTCATTAATTAGACTTAGCTACATTCTCAAGGTACATTAATTAACACTCATCAAAGTGCAACAACTTATTACATTTCATTTTAATAGTTGCATAACACACTTCATATGTTTCTTACCCAATTATATTGGATTTGGAGTATATCAAGGTATATAAACCCTGAAGTGATGAATGTGATAACTATCATATCTTGATATATCACTTTCTCATCATATCAGACTCTCTTGAGTTAACCAACTTATCTTGTATTAAGGTATTTCTCTCTTAATACATTCCATCATTAAACTCTCACCTTTAGCATATAATGCATAGACCACACATTAGAATTGTCCAACTATCTTTAATGATATGGACTTGTCTAATGCTAAAGACATTGCTTACAAAAAGGTTTCTTATAATCAACCACATGAAATGTTTCACCTTTATAAGGCCATTCCTTTTATTTCATCATTAGGGTTTCTTTATACCCTTACTATAAATTAGGATTATGATTCATTGTCATATTGCCCATGATTAGGGCTTTATGTATTATGACTTCATATTAGAGTCTCGTATACCTTCACCCTTCTTAGGGCCTCTCATCACAACATAGTATTAGAACATCATGTGGTGTTTAATGATTAGTTAGGATTTCTCATGGAATCACCCTCAACTAGGGTTTCACATGGAATCACCCTCAACTAGGTTTTCACATGGAATCACCCTCAACTAGGGTTTCACATGGAATCACCCTCAACTAGGGTTTCACATGGAATCATCCTTAATTAGGATTTCCACTATAGTCACCCACAATTTGGGTCTACTATTCATCTCCATTAGGATTTCATTCAATTATCCATAATTAGAGATTCACTATTCATCCCAATTAGGGTTTTACATCTCATTTCCCTAAATTAGAGTTTCACATATCATTACCCTAGATTAGGGCTACATCCTCACCCTAGATTAGGGTTACATTTAGAATTGCCCTCAATTAGGGTTAGAACTCAATAGCCCTGTCAATTAGGGTTTATGTTCATGATTAGGGTTTCATGATCTCTCTACTTAAGGATCATACCCTTAATCACCACATGAATCATATTCATGTATGAATTCATGCTATCATTTTCTCAACTTTATTAGGTCATATCAACCCTTCAATCAAATACATACAACTATGATTAACATAGTGTACCAAGTCATTGATCATATAAGCAATTAGGGTTCATCCCTTAATTGGCACTAATCACTTAGGTGCTATTAGGGTTTCAACATTTGTACCTTCATTGATTATCATTACTAATCATCATCGGATCAATGAATCATTCATCATCTTAATTCTCAAGAGATTCAATCACATTGGACCTCCATTACATAAGGTATCCAATTGAATTGATCAATTGAATCTTCAATTTCAATAGGTGTCCAAGTGGATTAACCAATTGAATCCTCAATCAACTTTGATGACTTGAACCTCAAATGGTCTTGGTCTTTCAAAGTTCAAATGGTTTGAAACCATTTGGTAAAGGTGGTGCTTGAGACCGTTTGCTAAAGCAAGTACTTGAAACTGTTTACTAAAGCAACTTTTTGAAACTGCATGGGCTCAACCGGTTTGGTATCATTTGGTCCCAAACGGTCTTGAGACCGTTTGGCCCCAAACGGTCTTGAGACCATTTGGACTCAAACGGTCTTGAGACTGTTTGGTCCAAACCTCCTCAATACCGCATGGACCAAAAATAGTCTCAACCAATCAAATTGGATTAGGGTTTCCAATGTTGATTCCTTCAAACATTGAATTCATGGAACCAATCATAAATTGGACCTATCATCATGCTTCAATTGAGTTAAATAGGTCAACATTCAAATGATTTGACCCTAAATTAACCCTCAACTAGTCATCAATTAGTGTTTGAAACAATTTAATTAGGGTTTGGAATCGATGATCCTTCAACACTAATCAATGCAAGATTAGTTACTTTGAAACCATTGAACCATCATCCAAATTGAATGTGACCTGACCCCAAACGGTCTTGAGGTTGTTTGGATGACCACCAAACGGTCTTGAGACCGTTTTCCCATGTCAACATCAAAATCCAAGTCAACCAATTAAGGTTTGGATCATTGGATTGATCACCAAATCAGCAATTGATTACACTCCAAATTAGTATCTTTGGATCTTCAATTGCTTAACCATACTCAACCCTAAACGTCCTAACGGTCTTGGGTGACCCCCAAATGGTCTTGAGACCGTTTGGGTGATCCCCCAATTGGTTTTGAAACCGTTTGGGTCAATCAACCCAAGTTTCCAACTTAATCAATTTGGAAATCAGCACTTAATCCGATTAGGGTTTTGGTGATTGATTGGCCTTCAACTTATGAACCAATTGGAACTAATCAATCATAATTGATGGGTCATTAACCTAGATCATTTTCAACAGATATAAAAGCTGTCAACCCTGGTCAACACCACCAAACGGTCTGAAACTGTTTGGTCTCATGCGGTTTGGTGAAATCGTTTGCTTCTAAACGGTTTGAAACTGTTTGCTCCCAAACGGTTTGGGAAACCGTTTGAGCAACTCAATTGAGACTGTTTGCCTTGGATATTTGGCGAGGTGTGTGATTATCATCTTCAACCTCTAAAATCACGAAACCTGATGTGGTTTCCATGGTGATTGCATCCATCAACCAAATCAATTTTTGTAAATGTAGAAATGATCATTATTTGATAAGGAATTGAATGCAATAACAAAATCAAGGGTTCAAGTTATAAAACCCACCTCCAATTGAGATCCAAATCTCCAAGCTCATGGAAAAAATGGTGGATGTAACTCCTTTCACCATTCCAAGGCTCGTCCTTAAGGTTTGAGTGAAAAGGAATGGTTAGAATTGAAGAGGAGATCAAAATAGGAAGAAATCCATAATTTATTTTTCGATTTCCACCATGGAATCATAGTGAACCACGGTCAAGAAGCTTACCAACAGGTTGGGAGTCGTCCTCCTGACCCTCTCAATCTCCCTTGGTCGTTACCCAAGCAAGGAGAAGAAGTGGGGTCGAAAAAGCCTTCCATTTGGCTTGTAAAAGGTCTTTTTATAAAAAAAATCAATGAGAGAGAATATGTTTTATAAAAATCCATTTAATCCCAAAAATATGGCCGCCTCTTCCCCCTCATATTCCTTAGGGATGACTCTATCTTGTTTGCCTCTTATTCCTCTCAATTATCCATGATTTAAAGAAAAGCAAATCAAGCACCTCAAATCATATTATATTAATATCCATATGTGAGTGGATATTTCTTTTTCTTATAAATTTTGTGTGAGTTATCCACTCCCTTGGATATTTTCATGGTCCTTGCAAGGCTCAAGGATGTCCACACTCATATTAATCCAACCATTTTAATTTTGGTTGAAGGCCCTTTAATTAATACATTTATTTTTGCCCTAAATTGAATTAGGGTTTCAATTAGGCATTAATCTTTGATTATTTTAATATCAAGATTTCTCTCTCCTCCAACTTAATTAAAATGAGGCGCCCCTCTCATTTTCTTTGCTCTACATGATTCCAAGAAATATTAGGGACCTTATTGGAGTGGTAAATTGCATATTGCACCCTAGGTTTTGGGTAATTTGCACATTATACCAAAAGTAGGTTTTCATGCACATACATTGCTTTATCAGCTCTTTCTTGGTATTCAGGCTTCCATAAGCCATACCTCAGCATAATTTTCACTCTCATGATGCTTCAACACATGAGGAACATATTATCATGCACAATTTGCACTTAAACCCCTCAACTTGGGTAATTTGCACTTTAGTCCAAAACAAGCAAACATTGCTTCAACATTATTCAAACAGGACTAGAATTGCAACATAAGTTCCTCTTGAGGCCTAATTACTTTTCACAAGATGAGATTAAGCATTTAATCATCTTTCTTAATCAAAACACCTAGGGTTAAAGTATAACCCAGGTCAGGGATGTTACTGTTGAATTCTTTAATGTGCTTTAAACGAGACATGTTTGTATCTTTGAGACAAATGAATGTACATTTAGAAGTATCTTTGTTAGTAGGATTGCTGGCCGAGATGCATGTGAAACCTACTCTGAGACAATAGATTAAAGAGGCACAACATGTTCATACTGTGATTTAGCAGATCAGGTCAGAGTATGGTAGTGAGAAACAGGATGATTTCCATGAGTTAGAGGATGAGGTAGTTTGTTACCATGGTAGGATGGTAGTACCTGATGCCAATGACTTAAGAAAGATATTTATGGAGGAATCTCATTCATCCATGTATGCAATGCATCTAGGGAGTACTAAAATGAATCATAACTTAAAAGATATGTATTGGTGGTCAGGTTTAAAGAAGGATGTAGCTGAGTTTGTTATGCGGTGTCCAGTGTGTTAGCAAGTTAAAGCAAAACACCAGAAGCCTATAGGAACATTGCAGCCCTTACCTATATCACAGTGGAAATGGGATCACGTGACAATGGACTTTGTGGTTGGTCTACCCAGAACAGCCAAAAGTCATGATTCCATTTGGGTGATAGTTGATAGGTTGACTAAGAAATCACATTTTTTTCATGTTAAAACAACCTATACTGCTAAAAACTTACACAGATCTACATACATGAGATAGTGCGGTTACACGGAGTTCCAGCTACAATATTATCTAATAGAGGTCCCCAGTTTACAAGTCATTTTTGGGACTACAGAAAGCCTTGGGTACGTAGTTAAAGTTTAGCACAGCTTTTCACCCTCAAATAGATGGACAATCTAAAAGGACTATACAGACTTTGGAGGACTTACTTAGGGCATGTGTTCTTTAGTTTGTAGGAAGTTGGGACTTATACTTAAGCTTAATATAGTTTGCCTACAACAATAGTTATCAGACCAGTATTGATATGGCACCATATGAAGCATTATATGGTAGACATTGTAGATCTCCATTATGCTGGTATGAGATAGGAGAATGCCAACTTTTGGGTCCTGAATTATTGCAAAAAACAACTAAAAAGATTAAAGTAATACAACAATAGTTGAAAGTTGCACAGGATAGATAGAATTCATATGTCGATAAACGTCTTAGACCTTTAGAATTCCAAGTTGGAGTTAGAGTGTATCTCAAGGTCTCTCTTGGAAAGGTGTTCTCAGATTTGGGAAAAAGGGTAAGTTAACACCTAGATTTATGGGACCTTACCTAGTGACAACACGGATTGGAAAAGTAGTCTATAGGTTGGAGTTGCCACCTGAGCTACATAGACTACATCCATTGTTTCATATATCTATGCTGAGAAAGTGTGATCCTGATAGAGAGTTGGTGTTGCAACCTGTAGAGGTAGAATTGTTTCATATATCCTATGTGGAAGGTCCAATGATGATTCTTGATAGAAGAATCAAGAATTTGAAAAAGAAAGACATAGTTCTTTTGAAAGTTCTCTGGCATCACCATGGCATTTAATAAGACACATGGGAGCTAAAGGAAGAAATGAGGAGGAAGTACCCTTCTCTTTTCTCTTGAGATTTCGGGGACGGAATCCCTTTTAGAGTTGATAATTATAACATCCCTAACCTGGGTTATTCCATAACCTGGAAGTTTTGCTTAAGTAAGTTATTCATAAACTTGTTTTAATCTTTTGAAAAGTAATTAAGACTCTCCTTGAGTTTAATTTTCAAGTTTGAGCTTATTTACAAACTGTTTGTGTATTATATGATAGTTTGGGTGTAAATTGCAATTTACCCAAGATGAGGGGTTATATTGCAATATGTCATATTTTTAACATGCTTCAAGTGCTTTAGCATCATAAGAGAGATAATTATGCTAAGGGGTGGCTGGTGGAAAGCCTAAGTTCTAAGTTAGAACTTGTTTGAATAATGCTTGTGCCTTGTGTACCAATTTTGGTGCAAGTTGCAATTTACCCAAAATGTAGGGTTGATATGCAAATTACCACCTCTAGAATGTCCCTAATCTCTTAGAATCATCTAGAGGAGATATAAAGAAGGAGGCACCATGTTTGAATCATTTTTAGGTGGTAGCATTCTTGGTGATGAAAAGACCAAGAAGAGTTATCTATTTGAAACCCTATTTGAGTTGTATTGGGTTGTATCGAGTTGTAGAGATTATATGGGAGTGCCTATTTTCCAAGGAGCCATAGAGCAGGTCCCATATTGTTTTTTCAACTCTTGTCCTTTTCCATGATGGGTTAAGCACCTCAAGGAGGTGATGAATATCGGTTTACAACTTTCCTTGGAAAAAGTGTATCAGTTTGTGATTAAAGTGATGATTGAGTTGAAATATCTTGTTCAACAAGATAACTAATGGCCGAAATCTTATCCCTAGATTATCCTCAATAGTTTTTCATGTCAATATAAATATGTGTGCATGGAAACCTATCAACCATGCATGGACACATGGAACCTAGTAGTATAAGGTGATGACACCTCGTATACACTCTCTCCCATGAGACTCAATTATATATACCACTCCTTTCACCTACTAGTGAATTTTTTTAACCTTATCACCCCATTTCTCTTAGATATTGTGCATAGTAGTAAGGATCAAGGAGGTGCTCGAGCCATTAAGCTTAAGGTGAAGCCATGGTCATCTTCAACCTTGGTTGAAGCATGAATCTCAGGTTGTGATTCTTTCTTTCTTTTCATCTTCACCAAATTCTTAACTATGGTGATTCCTTACATGTAAGAAGAGTTGTGAATGAGTCTTGGATATGTGATAAGTTCATATTAAATCTTGGGAACATGTAGCTTTGGATCTTGGAGCTTTGAAGTTGTTCTTGAGGTAGGTTATATAACTTGAACCCAATCATGTTATTATTCACCATCAATGTGATGACCTCGATTTTAGGGTTTTGTATCCAATATAGTAATTGAAGCTCATGATTTTTCTTAATTGGTAAATTCCAAGTTGAGGTGACATTTATGCAAAGATGGGTACCTTTGACCCACAAATATGACCACAATTCCATTATAGAATACATACTTTTGTTAGGGACTTCTATGGACATGTAGATGCTTAGCATGTATTATTAGTTAATGTTGAGTATTCATGAAGTGAAGTGTCAATTGAAGCATAAATGGACTCAAATGAATTAATGATGACCCTTGAGGTGTGATGTGATCAAAATGTACAAGGTAAACTTGTTTAGTCAAGAATTGGTGATTTTCAAGTTATGGAAATTACATTGACCTTAATACCCGTATAAATTAAGTTTTTGGAGGGAATTAGTTGACATGATAAACAATGGAGCTAGAACGTCAAACTTGGAGGACAACTCATTAGGTCACGATCAATGCAGTTGAATTGCAAATAAGTACATATTCAAGTCTTTATATCTTTGGTTGATTTGACGTATTGAGGTTAAAAACTATACTAGGATATATTAACTTCATTTCACATGAACATAGCGGTACATATCTGATAATCTCCTAGATCCTAAAACTAAGGAGCGAGTGGCCAAGAAGGTTGCTATGATCTAGACTCGTGAGGAACTAGTCATCGTGAGGTTCTTGCATATTCAAGGGAGTTTGTTGTGTTTTGTGTTGATCAGTATACACCTGACGACTCCATTCCCCCCCCCCCCTCACTGGAATGTCTTCATTCTTCTCACTTCTGATATGAGAGAGGAGTAGCAGGACTTAGACCGGCCAGAGACACTGACCTTAGGGATCGACTACTGCCCGTCACCATCCATCTTAGGTGTAGCGCAAACCCAATCACTGACATCAAGAGTAGAGGAAGACATCCTCTGCTCCACTGATATCTGGTCGGATCTAGGCTTCATCGACTTTTGTGCACGGAGGCGTCATCAAATCCGAACGTCGGCTCCAACAACTAGCTGAACCGCCGATCTCAGCGGTGACCAAAGGTACAAGGAGCCAGCTTTGGAGCTCGATGTAGGTCCACCTCACAGCGGAGCCCTATCCTGCGGAATGAAGCAGTGCAGATGTGAGTAGGGAGATGCATTTCCCCTCTTCCTATATCCACGACAGTGCTATGCACCAGCTAGCTTGGCTTTTTCAAGCAGTTGGGTGAATCTAGGGTTGTTGAGGAGCATCGGGTGCCCGTGGTCCACAGAGGTGCGACGGGAGGATGGCGAATCCATCTTTAATATGAAAGGAGAGGAAGGCAACAGGCAGATCCCCGTCGAAGAGGTCACCTATGGAGGCGCTAATGATGACCAGGTCGCCGAGGATGACCGCAACATCCCCAAAATGATGCCCAGGTCAGGACACACACGATAGACTCGCGAGAGAGGAGTTGGTGGATGGCTTGCTGTCGGGGCAATCTTGATAAGGTGTTGTCGATCAGGAACATGTCAAGCTTTCCCCTTTTCCAGTCTTGGTGGCGCAGGAAACTTGCAGACAGATCCCAGATTAAGTTGGTTGCCCGATCTTGAGCCAAAGCGGAAGGTGCGGCGGAGCCATCTAGACTCTAAGTTTCGGAGCCCGTCGAGGCACACCTAGGGACCGAAGCTTCACTGAGATGAGTGGGGAACCTTATGGAGCTAGTACTGGAAGCATTTTGGCAGGGAGAGTGATGGATTGCTCACTGGAACAGAGAGATCCCATTGGCGGCCCTCTCCTGCGCGTCGCGTAGAGACAGAGAAAGGGAGGACGAGGTCGGGACCGGTTCTTCGTCCTCGGTTCAGCCGCTAAATCAACCAGTCCAACCCAGGACTGCTTAGAGCATGACCAGAGGGGCTGGGCCAGCTACTGTGGCTGAATCAATGACTTCCACGCCAGGCAGTGGGACCCATACTAAAGGTAATTGCTTTAAATTCTTAGAAATATACCATATCTTAGAAAATGCACTATAAATAGCTCCCTTATCCAAATAATTCCCCAAAAATATCCCTAGACTCAGAAAAATATCCTCTATATTACTAGACCCCTAGATTAGAGCCTTGAACCACTTTCAATGATGATAATTAATTTAGAGTATGATGCTCCTTTTTAGGGTTCATTAAATTAAATAAATAGTATGCAGTTGATATTAATTCTCAGAAAATTGTCCTAGAGCCTTAATGATGATATACATCCATATTTAGACTCTTATCTGAGTAATATTTCTAAATAATAAGTCATTTTCTATTAATGACTATTTAGATGCTTTTAATCCCATTTTAATTCTAGGAAATGGACTAAGCATCAGAAAATTATGAAATTTGAACCAGACCATAGTTATGACCTTTAGACCAGTATAAAAATATTAGAGGCAAGCTTAGGTCAGTTTAAACCTAGGTTTGGCCTAAACCCTAACTTATACCTAAAATATCAATGACATAATGGACCATGTATTAATGATGATTAATTTATATTTAATCAGGTCATGGACAAAGTTCTAGATGATCCAAAATGATTATAAATCTCTAAACTCATGTACATGGGATTTATTAAGTATAAGACTAGTTTTCTGGTTGCCTATGATATGCAATATCTTGAATGCTCGTATTTGGATATGATTGCTTTGTTGAACTAGTATAACTTATACTTCGCCAAATCTAATAGAACATAAATGAGTATGATGGGTTGTAGCTACTAGAGCACATAGCCTGGTGTGGATGTATGTTTCCTAACATGGATGTATGATTCCTTGGCCCATGTTAGATGTATGATGATACTATATTGCCCACACTAGATGTAAGTCAAGTGCAAGTATGTGTAGTACAACCGCATCAAAGTGAAAGCAATAAAAGGAATGTTTACCTGATTATCGCTTTAAATAATGTTTTTTTACTCTTTCTTTCTCAAGTTATTTCAATTATGAAAACATATTAGTATGTATCTTTCTACCCACGTGCACAACACCTTGTGTGTTGATTCGTTGTTTCACGTATGTTTTAGGTTCAGAGATAGCATGGGAGAAAAAGAACAGGATGCGAGCAAGTTGTTCGGGTTGTACCTATTGTGTAGATCCTAGTTTAGCATACATGTTCTTAGACTGTAGAATTTTCATTCAATATGTAAATGTAAATCATTTTGTAATAATTCATATTCTATAAATATACATGTTGAATGTTGAGTATGTTATGGTTGTATGTTCATGTATGTGTATTATGCTTCCGCATCGCTTTCTGATATGATTGGATGATGTTTTCGGATTCTGACATCTCATTCCCAATAGGGTTTGGAGAAATCAAAATCTGGGGACGTCACAGTTGGTATCAGAGCATGAACAATAGCTACACCTAACAATTGCTCACCATGAAACATTAAACCTAAATCTCACCTTTCTCTTTAAAACCTTATAAACTTAGTAAGTTGTTCTATAGGAATAAGGTTTGACTTAGCCTCTAGGTTAGAACCTAGATGTTCAAGAACTAGGTTTAGACAAGTGTGTGAGACCCTTTCCATATAGAGCTCATATGTATTGGGTAGCTGCACTAATCTACACTTTGTTCTCACCATTTCACTAGGTGACATGACACTAGACTATCTACTGTGTGTGGGACACTCGAGTTTGCTAGTTTGGTTTTGTTTCCCAATCGGCTCACACCTCGACAGTTTTCTCTGACGTATGCCTTCTCGGAGAAAAACTATATAATATTTTATTACCTATATGTAAATATAAAATGTGTCCCTCACGCTATAGAGTAGTTAGTGTTCATGCAATCTAAGTGAAAGGGAGTGACATCAGTCTAGAAGAGAGAATAGATCTAGATTAGACGTCTAGAGCCTCATAAGATTATGTGATAGATCGATAGACAAAAGAAAGACAAAGGAAATAATCATATAGAATCTTATCTAACTTTAATCCATGATGGTATAAGTTTTCTTATTAAGATTTGAGTTGTATATGAGCTGAATCCACTCTTAGAGGATCTATGCTAAGTTGTGATGATGAGATTACATTCCCTTTTCCTACTTAAGATAAGCTAAGTTAAGATAGAGATAAGTGTGCATGGGCCTCAAGCTCTTATACAAGGAGGATATCTAGTGGTAGGATGAGATATGTGGTGAACTCTAGAGAGAGTAAGACCCACAGGGAGAAGGTCATAGGACCTAGCCTCCAATATATGAGATATGTGTTAAAAAATGTCCTACACTAGATTACTCTCGAGTGTTGAGTTGAGTCCTTATGCATGATTCAAATCTATATGTGAGAATTGGGTAAAAGAAAAGGATGGGTAGATGGCCCATATTATAAAGTCAATCCTTTGGATGAGTTAGGTCCTAGCTGGAGTGACATATTTTGTGAATCTTATCATTAGTTGCAAGTGAGGTAATATATGAACTCTAGCTATGAGAGTATGATGCTTTGTGCAAAAGATACTCAAAATACATGTTCTCCCTTCTTCTTCTCTTTCTTAATATATGATGATAGAAACCTCACTTGATCTATATAGATGATTTATATATGAGGAGTCACTCGTATAGGCTTGACCTATTCTATATTTTCCCCCTATATCATACATGTAGCACCAAGATAGAAATCATGATAAGTTTGACTTTAAAATATTCTCTTCCTCTTCATATGAAACACGAAAGATATGATGCTGAGATCATGGGATAAACTTAGTACATTCTCTTTTTCCCTTACATAATACATGCAAGACATAAAAATTTGAACTCATGAACTTGATATAGAGATATTTTTGGATCATGGGATATATGATCAGAAATATAGTTGTAACTTTGTTCCTTCTCAATGTATGCTTCTAAGTTGAGTATGAATATCACACCATAGGGTGAAACCCTAATGGTCAAGCATGTTATGTAAGCCCTTCTTATGTAGAAAAATCCTAATATCAAGGATGAAGATACATCTCCTATAATGCTGAAATCATTGTAAGATGTTGATCATAAAACATATTAATGATGTTAGATTTGAATGATCTGGATACCATAGTATATAAATGAATTCCTCTTGAACTTTAAAGGTATGAACAAAACTCGTATCCTTAGGGGTTATGTAATCCTAAGATATCATAATGTCATGTTATGGCTAAGACATTACGTGATGCTTCCACATATATATAAGGTGGGGTGGACACACCCAAGAATCTCTAGACCCTAAGCTGACAACTTAGAGTGCATGCAATTATGGTGGTCCTAGAACCTAAGCAATGCTGATGTATATGAAGCTGAACTCCTAAATAACCTATTAAGGATGAGAATAGTTAAATTTCGAGGACGAAATTCCATATAAGGTGGGGTGAATGTGATGACCTCGATTTTAGGGTTTTGTATCCAATATAGTAATTGAAGCTCATGACTTTTCTTAATTGGTAAATTCCAAGTTGAGGTGACATTTATGCAAAGATGGGTACCTTTGACCCACAAATATGACCACAATTCCATTATAGAATACATACTTTTGTTAGGGACTTCTATGGACATGTAGATGCTTAGCATGTATTATTAGTTAATGTTGAGTATTCATGAAGTGAAGTGTCAATTGAAGCATAAATGGACTCAAATGATTTAATGATGAGCCTTGAGGTGTGATGTGATCAAAATGTACAAGGTAAACTTGTTTAGTCAAGAATTGGTGATTTTCAAGTTATGGAAATTACATTGACCTTAATACCCGTATAAATTAAGTTTTTGGAGGGAATTAGTTGACATGATAAACAATGGAGCTAGAACGTCAAACTTGGAGGACAACTCATTAGGTCACGATCAATGCAGTTGAATTGCAAATAAGTACATATTCAAGTCTTTATATCTTTGGTTGATTTGACGTATTGAGGTTAAAAACTATACTAGGATATATTAACTTCATTTCACATGAGCATAGCGGTACATATCTGATAATCTCCTAGATCCTAAAACTAAGGAGCAAGTGGCCAAGAAGGTTGCTACGATATGGACTCGTGAGGAACTAGTCATCGTGAGGTTCCTGTATATTCAACAGAGTTTGTTGTGTTTTGTGTTGATCAGTATACACCTGACAACTCCATTTCCCCCCCCTCTCACTGCCATGTCTTCATTCTTCTCACTTCTGATATGAGAGAGGAGTAGCAGAACTTAGACCGGCCAGAGACACCGACCTTAGGGATCGACTACTGCCCGTCACCATCCATCTCAGGTGTAGTGCAAACCCAATCACTGACATCCAGAGTAGAGGAAGACATCCTCGGCTCCACTGATATCTGGTCGGATCTAGGCTTCTTCGAATTTTGTGCACGGAGGCGTCATCAAATTCGAACGTCGGCTCCAACAACCAGCTGAACCGCCGATCTCGGCGGTGACCAAAGGTACAAGGAGCCAGCTTTAGAGCTCGCTGTAGGTCCACCTCACAGTGGCGCCCTATCCTGTAGAATGAAGCAGTGTAGATGTGAGTAGGGAGATGCATTTCCCCTCTTCCTATATCCACGACAGTGCTATGTACTAGCTAGCTTGGCTTTTTCAAGCAGTTGGGTGAATCTAGGGTTGTTGAGGAGCATCGGGTGCCCGTGGTCCACAGAGGTGCGACGGGAGGATGGTGAATCCATCTTTAATATGAAAGGAAAGGAAGGAAATAGGCAGATCCCCGTCGAAGAGGTCACCTATGGAGGCGCTAACGATGACCAGGTCGCCGAGGATGACCGTAACATCCCCAAAATGACACCCAGGTCAGGACACACACGATAGACTCGCGAGAGAGGAGTTGGGGGACGGCTTTCTGTCGGGGCGATCTTGATAGAGGTGTTGCCGATCAGGAACATGTCAAGCTTTCCCCTTTTCCAGTCTTGGTGGCGCAGGAAACTTGCGGACAGATCCCAGATCAAGTTGGTTGCCCGATCGTGAGCCAAAGCGGAAGGTGCGGCAGAGCCATCTAGACTCCGAGTTTCGGAGCCCGTCGAGGCACACCTAGGGGCCGAAGCTTCACCGAGATGAGTGGGGAACCTTATGGATCTAGTACTGGAAGCATTTTGGCGGGGAGAGCGATGGATTGCTCACCGGAACAGAGAGATCCCATCGGCGGCCCTCTCCTGCTCGTCACGTAGAGACAGAGAAAGGGAGGACGAGGTCGGGACTGGTTCTTCATCCTCGGTTCAGCTGCTAAATCGACCAGTCCAACCCATGACTGCTTAGAGCATGACCAGAGGGGCTGGGCCGGCTACCATGGCCGAATCAATGACTGCCACGCCAGGCAGTGGGACCCATACTAAAGGTAATTGCTTTAAATTCTCAGAAATATACCAGATCTTAGAAAATGCACTATAAATAGCTTCCTTATCCAAATAATTCCCCAAAAATATCCCTAGACTCAGAAAAATATCCTCTATATTACTAGACCCCTAGATTAGAGCCTTGAACCACTTTCAATGATGATAATTAATTTAGAGTATGATGCTCCTTTTTAGGGTTCATTAAATTAAATAAATAGTATGCAGTTGATATTAATTCTCAGAAAATTGTCCTAGAGCCTTAATGATGATATACATCCTTATTTAGACTCTTATCTGAGTAATATTTCTAAATAATAGGTCATTTTCTATTAGTGACTATATAGATGCTTTTAATCCCATTTTAATTCTAGGAAATGGACTAAGCATCAGAAAATTATGAAATTTGAACCAGACCATAGTTATGACCTTTAGACCAGTATAAAAATATTAGAGGCAAGCTTAGGTCAGTTTAAACCTAGGTTTGGCCTAAACCCTAACTTAGACCTAAAATATCAATGACATAATGGACCATGTATTAATGATGATTAATTTATATTTAATCAAGTCATGGACAAAGTTCTAGATGATCCAAGATGATTATAAATCTCTGAACTTAGGTACGTGGGATTTATTAAGTATAAGACTAGTTTTCTGGTTGCCTATGATATGCAATATCTTGAATGCTCGTATTTGGATATGATTGCTTGGTTGAACTAGTCTAACTTATACTTCGCCAAATCTAATAGAACATAAATGAGTATGATGGGTTGTAGCTACTAGAGCACATAGCCTGGTGTGGATGTATGTTTCCTAACATGGATGTATGATTCCTTGGCCCATGTTAGATGTATGATGATACTATATTGCCCATACTAGATGTAAGTCAAGTGCAAGTATGTGTAGTACAACTACATCAAAGTGAAAGCAATAAAAGGAATGTTTACCTGATTATCACTTTAAATAATGTTTTCTTTTACTCTTTCTTTCTCAAGTTATTTCAATTATGAAAACATATTAGTATGTATCTTTCTACCCACGTGCACAACACCTTGTGTGTTGATTCGCTGTTTCACGTATGTTTTAGGTTCAGAGATAGCATGGGAGAAAAAGAACAAGATGCGAGCAAGTTGTTCAGGTTGTACCTATTGTGTAGATCCTAGTTTAGCATACATTTCTTAGACTGTAGAATTTTCATTCAATATGTAAATGTAAATCATTTTGTAATAATTCATATTCTATAAATATACATGTTGAATGTTGAGTATGTTATGGTTGTATGTTCATGTATGTGTATTATGCTTCCACATCACTTTCTGATATGATTGGATGATGTTTTCGGATTCTGACATCTCATTCCCAATAGGGTTTGGAGAAATCAAAATCCGGGGACGTCACAATCAATCTTGCCATACTTGATGATCTAGTTTCAATTTCAAGTATTCTTGTATAATTGATGAATCCATGAGTTCTAATTATTGCATAGACCTATTTTCCATGAACTAGGATAGTAAGGACGAAAGTCTAGAGTTTGAAGATGATGACATCATCATGGCACAAACCAATATCGGGTAGAAGCACCTCTAATCTGATATGGTGATGAAACCAATATGATGATATCAAACCTGATATACCTTGGAACCCCACACCCATATCAGTTTGTATACTTGGTTTGGTTGAGAGTAACCAGTTGTCTAGGATGTCACTTAACACATGGTGAAGGGTAGGCCAACACCATGAAGATTTGAAGAGTTATGAGCATAAGGATGTAACCTGACATGCCAAAACCATAATTTTTAGCAACCCGGTATGAGTGATACACACCAGTGTTCAGAAAAGCGCTATTCGGTGTACGGGCGGACGGGACACTGAATAGAGTATATGCGGTATGCGGGAGTATATGCGGTTTTGGATTTTTTTAATAAATTAATATATCTATGTATATTTATATATCAGTCATATAGAATTATATATCACATTGAACAATTACATACAAGGACAACATAGAATGATTAATTAGATGAAAGGGAACAACAATATCATATAAATATTTAATTCGAAACAACAAAAATATCATATAAATTTCATTTCTTCAATTCCATGTATGTGTGTTTGGAAAAGTGGTGATTAAGCGGCTTCATAAGCGGGTAATCGGTCGCATAATCAGGCATGGACCAATTATTGGTCCGCTTTGACATATGCGGTGTGGTCTCATGTCCGAACCGCTTAAGCGGCCGCATATGCGGCCGCACGGACCGATTTCCTGAACATTGATACACACATACACCTCATGCACCATATGGTGATCAAGGATACATCTCATGCACGACATGGTGATCAAGGATACTCCTCATGAATGATATGGTGATCAAGGATACACCTCATGCATGATATGGTGATGAACACACACCTTTTTCCCAATATGGTAAGCATACACACACCTCTTGCCCAATATGGTAAGCATACACACACTGCTTTCCCAATATGGGAGCAATCACACACCCCTTGGGTGATATGGAAGCAAGAACACACCTCATTCCCGATATGGTGGAAGCACCTCAATCCAATATACTTGATTGAGTAACACATGAAGTATGTTATATCAAATGATACACTAGGATGTATAGAGTTCAATGCATTTTGATAATGTAGGCCAATGTACCTTGAGAAAAGGATTGAGCCAACTTAATAAATTATGATGTAATCATTATCCTGGTGAGGATGAGAGAGAAACTCATACTTTGTGTGATAATCATTCAATGGGCATATAATGATACCCCTATATCTGTACAACTATGCATTAGGGTTTTGATTCTTGATAATATGAATTAGGGTTTTGATTCTTGACAATATGAACTTGAAACTCTAATCGTCTAAAGAGGGAAACCCTAACTCTAATTGGTGAAAACAGAAACCCTAACCCTAATAATGGGAAGGTTGTATTTCTCTTGTATTGCATGGTGATGATATGTACTTGATATTGCTTTTATCATGAAATACTAACCATGCAGGTATCATGAGATGATGAGTATATCTAGGTATGAGCTATTATGTTTCATATGACACAGATTAAATGGTTGTGCGCTATGTGAAATACTTGTGCAACAAGTATTATGTATACATGGGTCTAAGGACCTAGAGGTAATAGTTACCTAATAAGAGGTAACAATGTTTAGTGATGAACTAAGGATTTGAATACCCAGATCTAGCAATCATAATGATGATAATGTTAAAGGATGAGAATTCCCAGTAATGTGATATGGGACTGAGATCTCGATTGTTATGCATTCAATGTGTTCCAAAGATTATGAAAGTACTTAATAAATGTATTACACCTTTCTTTGTAGCATCTGTTATAATTCTTTCTTGTAACTTGTTTGATGCTAAAAGATATTGTAATACACCTAATTAATCAAGTGGAACCTTATCATGTAGTTGCCTAGGCTATAGATCCATTCGGTGTCAGGATTTGTTGAATGGTGAAAAGAGTTTAACTCGGAGTGCATATGTTTGAATATGTGGGGGTGAAGGATGAACATATCCTTACGTCCAGATAGGGATCTTTGTGTGATTTCCTGATGAATACCAGGGTTGTCGTGTGATCGCCCTAATGAAATGTGGCGGGGATTGATATATGATCTCCCCAAAGAGAGTGCATGCTGCAGCTATAGCTCTTTAGCAAAGGTGTCGCTATACCATGACAAGCTAGTTGCAGTTTGACATGACGTCACTTCTAGCTGTCTCGTACTGACCGAGACGGATGAGGTCTTGGCAGCTAGCTCTTCCATTGACCTTGTATGGTACTTATGCTTTACGTAGCCGTGGTCGGTTGGAGCATGAGCGGTATACCTCATCTCCTATGGGCATAAGTGTGATTGTAAATATGTAATCAGCCGTGTAGCATATTTGCTTAAGGATTGAATATGGAAACATTGGTTGATGTTACATTACTTTTATACATCTTAGTTGATAGATGTTATACATGTTCTTCATATTCCTTATAAATTGAATAGATGATCTATAGCTCTATTATGGATAGTTGAACTTCTTAAACAGTGATATTGCTTTGCACTGCAATTAAACAATGATTAAACTTGCTTATTTACATAAAAGATCTTTTGGTCAGTTTTATACCATTTACATGTGATAATAATATTGTTAGTAGAGAGTTATATCTTTGGATGGGACAAATGTCTCACCCCATAGGCTCCATAATTTTTTTTAGGTGGATGTGCACGAGGAGGTAGAAACCATACTACAGAGGAAGGACAATAACGGTAGGGGCAGCAATAACAGCTCAGGTTGAGTGTGTTTTCTATTGTGTCTTATAGATAGAAATCCTATATGTCATCTTTTTACTCTCATGTCCTTGGTAGTTATTACGTAATGGTTTTATAAATTATCTGAGATTTTGGCTAGTATGCCTCAAGGTTTTATGTTGCTTATGTATATGTTTGGGAAAAGCAATTGGTATATGATATCCTTGAGATAAGATGGTACAATGTATGTACAATGTGAACCATGATGTATATACTACCTTGGTTCTTTCTTTAAGAGTTTCATGGCAATGGATCTCTTTGCAAAATGATTTTAGTTTTTAGTGTTTTTCATTAATCCTCTGCTAATGGTTATTCTGCATAATTACCATTTTGGCGGCTTGGGCGGTCCGGTCACCACATAGACCACAAGCCAATCGATCGATTGGATTGTCCATTTGACTGACTAGGTGTGCATAGCCAGCAGCCCAGTCATCCTATAGGATAGTCTAGTTGATCGAATGGTTGTGTGTGGCTGCCACCCAGCCATGAGAATTGACCCTTTGTGTCCCATAAGTTGTGGAAACCATAGCCCATCCACTCCTGTATAAGGAGGGGGTGGCCAAGGCTCTCAATACACTTCTTTTCTCATAGTTGTGTAAATGTGAGAGCCTAAGAAATCTTACCCATAAAAGGGAGAGATAGCAAGGGAGAAGAAAGTTGACGCTAGCATGTTGACGAACAAAAGGGATAGTCCTTCCCACTGGCTCAAGAAGCAAGATGAGGAGTTCATGGTGGTCTGTGTGGATTACATAGACGTGTAAAAGGTTTGCTTCCATGCTTAGAGGAGATTTTTAACCATTGCCTATGTGCTACTCGAGGAGGAAGCACAAATCCATGCAAGGATAATCTTTGGACTTTCTCTTGGACAAGGTATATCTTGCACCCTCTTTCCTAATATATTGTCATTGATGTGATCCACTGGTTAGGAAATATGTGAAAAATTTTATTTTTGTTGCCTACCTATGGCTCCATATTTCTCTAAAGTGGTATGAGGACCACATCAATTTATAGTTTATTGGGATTCAATTGATACGAAAATTTTATTTTATTATTTATTTTTTGCATACAATGCAAACATTAAAATGTTAATGTTTGCATCTGATTAACAACCACATACTTTAGAAAATGTCCAGTAGATCTTATATATATATATATATATATATATATATATATATATATATATATATATATGCTAATCATATGTGTCACCCTAAAATTATTTTAATGGTGGATATGTGAATGGTTATGGCCAATACCCCTTGGATACTTGTGTGGTTGAATGGTTTATTTCCTATCCTTATAAATTCAGTTTGCACACCAACCTCGTACTTCTTTTTAAAATGTAAATAATGTTTAACCCCCTATGTTCCCCTCAAATGTAACTCAAAGTTTTCATCTTACACAATGTAATAACTGGATAGGAGTAGTATTAGTTTATAGTTCCTAGAAAAGGAGACACACTTTATACGTGAGTCAACTAAATGGAAGATGAGTCGATCGACTAAAGGTGACAGCAGACTTAAGTTGCCAGCTGACTAGAGGTTCCAGTCAACTGAATAGAGACCCAATCAAATGACTGAAGCAAAAGCCAGCCAATTGACTAGATTGTTTATAATATTTCCATGAGAAATTATAACTTCACTTTGAACATGTCATGTGTTTATATTTGATTTTAGAGAGTTTCAATTTGAATAATAAAAGGATGATAGACAAGAAAAAGGGCACTCAATAATGATAGTATACTGTCAAACTTCTTAATATAGAAAGAAGAGAGTGAAAGAAAGAAAATTCAAAAATTTCAAACAAATTGGACTTTCATATTAGCATATGGCAATTTGGAAAGTTTTAAAGGTTTGTTTTATTGAACACATAGCTTTAGTAAGTAATTGATACAATGACTGGTTTATTTGATTTTAGGACTTAGGGAAGATAAATATATTCCCCATTAGTGTGTAGTATGACCCTTCCCTTGATCGACTAACATTGGATCATAATCGAACAGTGTCTCAGTTGTCTTCCTCCTTAATATCACATTACGGAAGTGGGATAGTGATTGAAAGATCCACTCACAAGCTTCTTGTCTTTGTCGCTCTCCTTCCCTCCCTACTTTACTCTTCTTTCTCCTCCTCTCTCCATTCCTAACCTACCAGATAGGAACATTTGTTTCTCATAAAGCTTTGGGCTCCAAGTAAAGGCACCTTTTGGTCACTACTTCTTAACCAATGAACATACACCACCACAGAAACCCTACAAACTCTCCTCTGCTTTTGATTTAAATCTTTCCTTCAGTTTGTCACACCTCCTTTATCCCAACTAACCACTAATAGAATCCTCCCATGTCATGAAACCCTTTATTACCCAGATTCTAACTACAAATTGTTGGTGTATATGCCCAAAGAGAAAATCAAGTGATGATTATAATGGCATAATTGTAATTAATTTGATTATTAATAAATGGCAAGCTTCCAATTTATTCTGTTTGTTTAGATATGAGATAATGAAATAACAAAATAAATGTCTAGAGAATGATGTTACTCAATGACGTATGTCTTCAAGTACATGACTTGGAAGAATGAGATCATACGGATGTTAAGAGTATATACATTCTCATTATGTCCCTGACCGGCTGTTATTGTGGTAGATAGACAACTATAACACCTAAAATCAGAGTGTGAGTTGGTTGATGACAGAGTCTCATTAGTCATGATATGGTGGTATCAAACCAAGCACATAGATACATGTTAGGGAACAGTGTATCGGAGAGACCCACTGTGAGACTGACACATGGAAGCCATCATAATGGAAGTCATAGTTAGCTCTCATAGTGATGGTGGTGGTTATGGTTCTTAGACCTAAAATTATTGCACTCATCACATGTTATTCAGTATGCTTTGACATCATGAAACGCAGTCCTAAAACATAGATTGTTATAAAGGTGATGATTGGCTAACTGTGACATATGAGGATTGACTGTGAGTGATAGATATGGGATTTTTTCCTCCTAAGGGAGTATGATATCCTAGGCATCTTGATTATCAAGACTGAGAAAATAATGCATGCACATGTCACTCAATATGTGAGATTACATATATCTCATACAAACTACTCTGATTCAAGAAACAAAATTGAACAATAATGAGGGTGACTGCTCCATGCCTCTAGTTCAATCTGGATATCAGTGACAAAGGAACTATACAAACATTGTAACACCATGCACATATTATAGGTTGGAGTTGTTCTCCAACTTTCCATTTACTTGGATAGCAATGATGTGTGACTAGGCATTGATCATTTCTTGTGATGTCATAAGTTGTTATGGACATTCACTGCCAACATTATATGGGACCTATAGGGTCACGCACATATGAACTCATCTAGAAGAGGAGTTTGATCTTGATCGAAAATCGGACTTATTACTAAAGTATTTAGGTGTTCAGTTTACGAAACGAATCACTCGAGTGGTTGACCAAGTCTGCCAAATGACCATCTCACTGGTGAGATGTCCGTTTGAGTAGCCAGACAGGCATCCCAATTGTTTAAACGGTTGTTTGGGTGGTCAGGCAAACCAAGGATTGAATTGGCTTAGTTCTGCCCTTGAACCGACCGGCTCACTCAACTTACCAGTTGATAACACCAATTTTTGTGATATTTTAGATTGTTTTTCTGTTATCAAAACTGCCATTTTTAGCTATTTTCCTCTCTTTTGTATGCACTTTCGCAATAATTGGCCAAGCAATGCTCTTAATCCTATATTTCCATATTTTGCATAGTTTCTCCTCATTTTGGTGCAATAAGGCCGTCCCGGCCCACAGAATAAGTCCAAGTCTGCACCGGCCTTCCTGACGCCCGATACATGCCCTGTCCGGTAGGGTGGAATGACACCACGACGCGCGACAAAGGGGTGCCACGCAAGGAGGAACTGACGGACGACACGTCTCTTACCTGACAGGGAGCCATAGTCACCACGACAACCCAAGTATGTCGGGCGACACAGCCACCCACCGGCAGGTGTCGTTGCCCGTCACGTGACCAAAGGCCGACAACCCTGCGTCGAGCGATACGAGTATCGGCCGTCCACTGACCCGCAATAAGGAGGACACATGGCGCTTCGATCACCATAAGTTCCCCCACTCGCCGACTATAAATAAGAGCTACAGGAAGCCGAAAAGACAGATCGGACAGTTGGGAACTTGAGCTATCTTCGAGGAGAATCGTGAGAGCAGACGTATCGTGCCCCAGTGCTCGTACTGGGCGACACTAGGTGAGCTCTTCCTCATCCCGAGAGGGAGGGGGCTGGTTCACCTAGGACTGTACCGGGTGACACCAAGGGCCGATATCAGCCGATGTAGATACGCGACACGAGTTCCCGACACCCATGCCCGATAGTAGAATGTGTAGCTCCATGCCCGACACGATATCGAACCCGATACGCTTCGCCCGTCATACGTGCCGCCCGAGAGGGTCCATCGCCCGACATGAGCATATCGGTCAGGATCCTTGAGCGATATAGTTGCCTGTCAGACATGTCGATCGAGAGGGTGTGCCACCCGACACGGCTGTATCGGGCTAGGCCCCTGACCGATATTGGGCTGGAGAGCCGTAGTAGTCTGTCGTCCTTCTACATCAAGACGGCAACACCTATCTTTATTTTCTGTCATTTAATTCTTTACTTATGCATTGTAATTAAGACCCTTTATTTGTCTATGGAAATAGAAGAGCTTAATTACTTGCTGCTCTGTGCTTGGTACAATATGTTGGATGACTGCTATGTTTGATATTTGAACTCTAGCTTGCATGTTTGGATCGCGTTTCGCTTAGCTACCGAATCTTGTTTTCTCGTCTCAACAACTTCGAGAGTTGTGTTGTGGCTCTAGTGTTTGGTCCGATTCTGGAGTACGAGAGTGCCTGGAACGGAGTCGTTTCAGTAACATTCCACTCTAACTTTGAGCCCAACAACCTCGAGAGGGGTGCCGAGGCTTGGTTAGAGGTATCCGCTCTGAGAGGAGGGGTGCAGGATGTTACCGGTGCCGCTTGTTATGTTGTAGTCTTATCCTTCATACCTTGCTCTAGCCCTAGTTTTATCCTTCTGTTTCTGTTGCAAGAAAACCTCTAAAAACTGCTAAATGACTAAAACCTTAAATCTTTCTTGTAGCTCCACCTGGAGATAGTTTTCTTGTTTTTTTCATGACATCTTACTGCTTCCCTTCTGGGGAATTTATCATCTTATTATACCTGCTGGAGTGTAGCATGTCGATTCTGGGTTCTCAACACTACCACCCTTGTCCCTGTGTTCGACCCCGTATATCTACTTCGACCCCGTAAACAAAGTTGCGGGGGCCTAGAAGGATTCGGGTTTATAAATGTAAAAGCTCGACTACCTCAAATCCGCCTCCAATTATAGGACGCGCGATTTAGGCCGGTCAACTTTTTGGCACCATTGCCGGGGAGAAGGCAAAATGGCACTGTTGATGAATCTGAATCCACTAACTACACTCTTGTGCCTCAAGCTTAGCAATGAGTTTGACAGCACTCTTTTTCTTTTTCTTGTTCTTTACTATTATTCTCTGCTTGAAATTAATAAATCTTTCTTCTAAACTTGATTCCTCGTGCCACTAATAGGTACTCAGAAGAATGGTGATATGTTCCACTGAGCACCAACTCCAACCGTCATGCCACCTCACGTTGAGCCACCCCATTCTGGAGGCGAACGCCAAGGGAGGAGGCCAGATTCGCCCCCACCTGAAGGCAACGACAGGTACGACGGTGACCATCAACAAGAAGATCCAGACTCAGGGGAGTACGAGGAGGACCATCACCGACACAGACGCCGTCATCGTCAGAGGCAAAGAAGAAATCGGAATGACCAGGAACAATGTTGGGGAGAAAGCGACAGCAACGACTCCGAAGAGGAGGAGAAGACGTTGAGAGAGTTGGCGTCCACAAAAGCCAACAACTCCAGATGTCCCGTCATCACCCCGCGGTTCAACGCGGCAAATTTTGAGCTTAAGTAGTCTGTGATCTCTATGATTCAAAACAAAAGTGTCACGGATCCGTTCTTACCCTAATCCCAATCCCACTGTCCAAAAGGGCAGTGTTAGAGGGATGAGAGTGCCCGTCCCTGAGTGGCCCGAAAATCACACACAGATAATATGCAAAAATGAAATAACATCCTTCTTTATTAAAATGAACCAAAAGTTTAATACATCAGGCCCGTAGGCAACAGGAAAAGAAAGAGATAAGAACTAGCCTACAACTACATCCCTTTTTCAATTAGCTTCCCATGTAGAGTCCATAAGATGCAGCAGTCTTTATTGCAGTAGATGAAAGAGTAGATGGAACTAGTTCCTTGCATTACCTAAAATTGAGAAAATCAAGACACAAAGTCAATGCAATTGCACGGTACGCTATATAAAAACAAGTAAAACAGTTTTATAATGAAAACTAGTATGCTTGGCAGGACTTATGTTTCAAATCATTATCGGACGATTTCCAAAAACCAAAATGTTATTCAAACAACAAATTTTTATTACGAATTTCCCATTATGCTGTAATTCAAGAAGCATGCTTATATTAATTTGGGTGACTCTATTACCCCAACGTGATGGGGGTCACCAAGCTCCTTCTCACCATATGAGATAGGAGATCCAAGTGCAAAATCCCTCCTTCCAAAGAAAGAGTTTTGCTTATATCCAATATCAACATTATCAATATTTCCAACATCATTATCAACATCAATATACGGGCAGTCATAATGGGTCTAGTGATTTAGATTTCATGTTCCTCAACATATAATATAGAAGAAAAACGGAAGACTACATAGGGAACAATATTTCATCCAAATAATTAGCCAAGCATAATTCAAGAGATACCTAAGAAATTATCATCAAGCAACCAAGGAGGAGTAGTATAATAGCGTACCTTTCTAAAAAGTATTTGGAGTATAGATCCCAAGAGAGAGAAAAGATCAACCCTTTGAGTCAGATCCTAGATCAAAATATTGGATCAAGGGTCAAGATCATAGTTTAAAAAGATCATGTTTTGTTATTCAAGATTAGGGTTACATTTTCCTATTTCTACCTTAGGTTTAGGTCATCAACAATATTTCCAAAAGTCCAACAAATATTCAAGTATCAAGCATGTTTCATGAATGGATGACCTTCCTAGGTTTATTTAGGAATACATGTCAACCCTAATTATCAATATCATTATCCAAATCATTATCCAAAGCTCTAGATCATTTCCAATATGGGAACAAAATACTATTATTTGGATCAATTAGATCAGGGATCATATGATCAAGAGGCCTTTCTAGATTAAGGTAGATCACCGTCATATCATTAACAACCCTTGTTTCAAGGTATATGATTTATATTTTAGGGCAAAGGGTTAAGAAGATTAGATATAACCTTAATCTTGTCAAAAGATGATTTTGTGTCTCAGAACGATCATTAGAAAACAGGAACAGGGTTTTCTTCAAGATTAATCATCTTATAATATAATTAAATAGGCAAAGGATCAAGATCATGGCATATTTGTGATAAAAGTCGAGAATTAGACTTCACAAGTATTTTTAACAGATTAGTTGGATTTTTCTGATCAAGATAGACTATAAATTTACTATTTTTGGAGTTACGGATCTCAAGATATCGATTTTGCAAGAAAAGGCTATTTACTGGAATTTAGGACAGAGAGGTGGGAAAAAGGCCAAGAAATCAAGGGAAAAGCCAAGAACTTGGAAAAATCATATAAATTCATAGGAAGGTCTGAAAGCTCTCAAATTTGGACCATAACTTCAACATGAAGAGTAGAATAAAGTGTAAAAGTTTGGAGACCAAAGGATAAAGTCAATTAGTCAAACTCAAGCATTTTCTCAAGGAGGTGCATTAAGTTAAATTAAAGTGTCCAAGAGTGCATAAAATTCATAAAATGCAAAGGAATTTGATTTTGAGTATCTATATTGATCAAGGAGTCAAAAGATATTGTAAATGATCATTATGGAGGTGAAAACAAATTTAAATAATAGAAAAGAGTAAAAACTCACATTGTCACATCCTCCCCTCCATAAAAAGGAATTTTGTCCCCAAAATTCAAACTTCCTTGAAGAGGTCAGGAAAACGTTCCTCCATGTCTGACTTCAACTCCCAAGTAGCATCATCACTCCCATGGTGCTTCCACAACACCTTAACCATTTCAATCTTCTTATTTCTGAGTTCCTTGGTGCGAGTATCAAGTATCTTGACTGGAGTTTCTTGGCACACGAGGGTGTCCTTTAATTCAATTGGTTCATGATTGAGGACATGACTAGGGTCTTTGACATACCGCTTCAGGTTCGACACATGAAAGACGTTGTGCATCATGCTATATTGTGGAGGTAGATCCAGACTATAAGCACATTCCCCAATACGATTCAGAATTTCAAAAGGACCCACATATCTAGGACTGAGTTTTCCTTTGTTCTTTGCAATGGCTCGGATTGGTCGAATCTTCAGGAAAACATGATCACCTACTAAGAATTGAGTGCCAGTCCTGTGTGCATCAGCATAAGACTTCTGACGATCTTGTGCCCTTTTTAGCCTTTGCTTGATTAGGTTGACATTATCCGAGTAGAGTTGTAGTTCCTCAGATTTCAGGATTCGTCTTTCGCCTACTTCATCCCAGTAAAGTGGAGATCTACACGGTCTTCCATACAGAGCTTCATAGGGAGGCATGCCGATACTGGATTGGTAGCTATTGTTGTAGGCAAACTCGACGAGAGGAAGGTAGTGGTCCCAAGAACCACCCCAATCGAGGACGCATGATCTCAGCAAGTCTTCAAGAACCTGAATTGTCCTCTCAGATTGTCCATCAGTTTGGGGGTGATAAGCAGTGCTGAAGTTCAGTTGAGTTCCCAGTTCTTCCTGTACTTGTCGCCACAAGTGAGAAGTGAACTTTGCATCACGATCAGATACTATAGATACAGGGATTCCATGCAGCCTGACTATCTCTCGAACGTAAAGTTCTGCCAACTCAGGAACCTTGGTTGTTGTCTTGATTGGAATAAAATGGGCTGATTTAGTTAGACGATCAACTACAACCCAAATGGCGTCACTCCCCTTCCTGGTTCTGGGTAGTCCCACCACAAAATCCATAGTGATGTTTTCCCATTTCCACTCGGGGATAGGTAGGGGTTGTAGAAGACCTCCTAGACGTTGATGTTCAGCCTTGATCTGTTGGCAGGTCAGACACTTGGAGATGAAAGTAGCAATGTCGGTCCTCATGTTCCTCCACCATAAGTGTCTTTGCAGATCCTTGTACATCTTTGTCGATCCAGGATGCACAGTATATTTCGACCCGTGAGCTTCTCGTAACACCATATCTATCATGACTGAATTTTCTGGGACCCATATGCGTTGTTTGTATCGGATTCCACCATCCATACCGACTATCAGATGAGTTTGGGGCTTCTCTAAAAGCTTAGTCATATCATCAAGGCTCTTGCTATTCTTTTGAGCTGCCAGGATTTCGGACAGGAGGCCCGGTTTTACATGGACACTGGCCAATCTAAGAACGTTGCCCATACGCCTTGGGGCCCAAAGTGACATGACTTCCATGTTCTTCCATTCTGTAGTGAAGACGGCAGCACATTTAGCCTGCTTCCTGCTGAGTGCATCGGCCACCACATTTTCCTTACCGGGGTGGTAGGCAATGGTGAAGTCATAGTCTTTAAGGTACTCGAGCCAACGCCTCTGTCTGAGATTGAGATCTTTCTGTGTCAAGATGTATTTCAGACTTTTCGTAATAAAAAATTGTTGTTTGAATAACATTTTGGTTTTTGGAAATCGTCCGATAATGATTTGAAACATAAGTCCTGCCAAGCATACTAGTTTTCATTATAAAACTGTTTTACTTGTTTTTATATAGCGTACCGTGCAATTGCATTGACTTTGTGTCTTGATTTTCTCGATTTTAGGTAATGCAAGGAACTAGTTCCATCTACTCTTTCATCTACTGCAATAAAGACTGCTGCATCTTATGGACTCTACATGGGAAGCTAATTGAAAAAGGGATGTAGTTGTAGGCTAGTTCTTATCTCTTTCTTTTCCTGTTGCCTACGGGCCTGATGTATTAAACTTTTGGTTCATTTTAATAAAGAAGGATGTTATTTCATTTTTGCATATTATCTGTGTGTGATTTTCGGGCCACTCAGGGACGGGCGCTCTCATCCCTCTAACACTGCCCTTTTGGACAGTGGGATTGGGATTAGGGTAAGAACGGATCCGTGACAGATGGTATCAGAGCATGAACAATAACTACACCAAACATTGCTCACATGAAACACAAACTAAACGCACCTTACATCTCAACCCTAGAAACTTAATAATATGTCCTTTGTGGACTAGGTTGACTTAGCCTCTAGGTTAGAACCTAGATGTTCTAGAACTAGGTGTAGACTTGTGTAAGTTACCTCCCTAGACATGATTCGCGACATGTGCTTAGGATGTCTACACAAGTGTGCACCATGTTCTTGCTAGTTCTCTAGGTGTCATGATACTAGACTGCCTCATGAGTGTGGTAACTCGTTTTGGTTTTGGTTTTATTCGGATGGAGTATGGTGTTTTTCATCGCCTGTTTAAACGTTGGAGAAAACATATTTTAAGTATTATTATATGTACATATGAAAAATGTTACCACACACAGAAAGGTAGTGAGTTTCCATGCAACCTAGGAGAAAGAGATGTAACATCAAGTCTAGATGAGAGAGTTTAGATGATAGCGATAGTCTCTAGAGTTGTCTAGAGCCATGATATAGGTTAGGCATGTGAGTAACCTAGAAACCTAAGATGATGATTATGATATTGATGATGATGTTGATGTTTTATAAGACCCAAGATGTTTGAGGAAGGTTAAGTATGTTTGACTATATGAGATGAGTTTGACCATGCAACACTATCTAAACCTAGCACATTATATGATACATACCACTTGATTGATGTGCTAAACATAGCTAGTGGGTTGACATGCTTGCTTGTACCTAGTCTTGTATGTGTGCAGATATGATATATGGTTCGAGACCAACATGGGCCTCAATCTCTTTACAAAGGAAGACCTCTAGCATGGGACATATGAATAGGGAGACATGTTGATATGAGTTGACCCGTATCGGGAGAAGGTTAGAGTACCGAAACTCCAAAATATTTGAAATTTTGAATAATATGAATGATGAAATACTTGATTATGAGTCCCTAGCTAGAATACTTCTAAGTATATGAGTTGAGTGACCTAGTGGACAGTTTCCTTGAAATGTTGAACCCTAGATTTCCTATGAAAATATCTAACCCTAGAGAGAGAGGCAAATGAAAATTTTGATGCTTGATATATAGGTGAGGGAGATGTCCCAAGACCCAAGATGATGTATATGATGTGTGATATCCATGATGAGCCTCATACTCGGGTTAGTAATTGTATATAAAGGAGTCTAGCGGTTATCCTTGTTTCTCAGAAGATGGGTAGAAATTTGTGTTATAGGTAGAATTTTGTGGTTAACATGTTTTGTTGGACACATATATCTTAGCTTGAGTGGCTTGAACTTGTGGAGCTCTTTCTAGATATAAGTGAGAGAATTTGAAAACTATGACGTTGATGATAATGGTGTTATTAGAATGATGCTTGTACATGAAATATCTCGCTTATGTTTAAAAACTTGAATATGCATGATAAGCCACTCTCATAAGCTAGACCTACACATTGAGCCTAGTATCGGACCCTAAATCAAATGTTTGTTCCCTAATTTCTTGAAAAATCTAACATTAGTCATTTTTTAGCACATTTATTCACTATTATGATCAATCTTTCATCTTTAGTGTCTATTCAATCTCCTAATCATGAAATCAGTAATATTTATTCACCTTGAACCAAGATGAGCTCTTAATCTCCCCTTTTGATCCATGGTTGTCCCTAATGCATGTTGTAGTTTGTTCATGGACTTTAATGCATGTTTATGATGAAGTTTGAATCTTTGATGTACTTATAGCCTCCCAAGCATCAAATCAGTAGTTCTTTTGCTCTTGTGACCCTAATGAGGGCCCTAATCGACCCATTGTTCATGAATGACCTCCTTTGCACATCTGTGCCCACTTTGGACTGTAATGTTGAACTTTGCCCAAATTGCCAATATTGTTTCTAATGGAAATCCACTTAATCTTGTGATATGTTTCTTATGACCTAATGTTGCTGATCTAAACCATGATTGATGATGGGTTCTTCTACCTTGATGATCATTGACCTTGATTACTCTATTGTGAGTCGTTTGACCCTAGAATGCATATAAATGCCTTAAACCTTGTTATGATTGTAGAAAGAGCATGGAACGTTATAATGGCATGAAACTTGAACCACACCATCATGATGACCTCTAGATCAGTATAATATCATATAATAATCCAATAAGCAACTTGGGACCCACCTTGGACAAAACCCTAAAATGCATCTAATTATGGTTAATGATGAGAATCTAATGCAGATATGAAATCTTGTTGTTAATCAGGTTTGGCATATGGCTAGATGGTGAAGGATATATGTTAGGTTGTGAAATCTCTGAATCAGGTATGGGCCTTATCTAGTTATATGACTACCGCTTTCTTGCTTGAAAAGACATATATTATATGCTTGTTTGTCTATTTTCTCAAATATTGCCATGTAGTATTGCTATGTCATACTCGATGTTTGTTTCGTCTGTTTTATAACTTGAACACACATATATATGGAACTCCATTATAATATTGTTGATAAAGGGCTCTTGGTGATGTCCTTGAGGTCCCTCTTGTATAAAAAGGGTTAGCTAAGCTTGAGCACCCTTACGGACCCTTCCGACGGGAAGTTGGTCAAAGGCCTTTAACATGTTTGATATTGTTGGTTTAATGGAGTGAAATGACATAAAATATGGTTTTGCATTTGTTAAACAATTAACATGTTTAGTTTTGTTCGTTTAGTCTTGAAATCTTTTCAAAATTATGCAAAGCTTATATATATGTGTATCTTTCGGCCCCATACTCAACACCTTGTGTGTTGACCCATTTTTCGTATGTTGTTTTTAGGTTCAGAGATGGCTAGAAGGTTGATGGGCTTGGTGAGCTATGCTAGGTGTACTTGTTGTAAGATCCAGATATAGTATACATGAGCAGACTTGTACAAAGTGACTCTTGAATATGTAATTCAAATCATGAAATATAATGATGTTCCTTAATATATCTTGTTGAATGTTGAGATTATGTTGGTGCTTGTATCTTGTTAACTGTTCATGTGTGCTAAGCTTTACGCTTCCGCATTTCGCCTTTGGTACACGTTTGGTTCATGGGACTGGGATTCCGGCTCCGTGACAAAAAGCTTCAGGGGGAGTTCGAAAAGAGACAATCCCTACCACCATCTCGATGCATTCAAAAACATATGTGATACGATAAAGATGTGGGGGGTCCCTCAAGAGGTTATCTACTGTAAGGGCTTCATCTTCTTCCTAGAAGACAAGGCCCTGTCCTGGTATCTTGGGTTACCCCACCAGTCTTTGAACGGATGGGGAGCTTTGGCCGATGCGTTCGTAAACAAGTTCTACCCCACCGAAAGAACGGTCAGAAACAGGCAGAAAATAACATCCTTCATGAAAAAGCCGAGTGAAAGCCTCCATGACGCCTGGGAGCGGTTCCAGGAGTATCAGAGGGATTGCCCCCATCATAATTACAAGAAGGGCTTCCTCGTCACCACCTTCTATAATGGTCTGACTCCCGGTGAAAGGGTGTCACTAAATGCGGCAGCAGGCAGTGACTTCCTCAGGAAGAAACCAAGCAAGTCTGAAAAGATCATCAAGAATATGGCCGAGCTGATGGCCGGCGCTGACTTTGATCGATTTGACAGAGGACAGGTCAAGAAGGGCAATGAAGGGTCTACCCTTGAGTCTAAGGCACTGGAGTCCATCACCTCGCAGATACAGAGAATCGCCACTGATGTTAAACAACTGCGAGAAGCTGGTGGGAAAGGTAAGAAGCCAGTCAAGAAGGTGATGAAATGCGTTACATGTGGCGAAGGAGGACATGGGGTAGACAACTATGTTTACACCCGACCGGACGCAGACAGTGATTCTGACTCGGAAGACGAACAGACCAAAAATGTCTCCTTCGTGAACTTCAAAAGGCCAAATCATCCCGAGTTTAACTACGACAACAAAGATGCAGCTGAGAATTCTCACCAGCTGCATGCTACATCTAAGCCAATACAAGATTTTGAGAAGAGAGGGGGGTCTGGTCAATATACCAAGAACAGCCAGTTCTAGTCAGTGAAAGGAAACTTTCAGGCACAAGGTAAATATCAAGGGCCGAACAAAGATCAGGACAAGGGCTCGAGCCAATCAGACGTAATTGGCCAACTTTTCGACTTCGCAAAGAAGCAGGACACGATTAATAACCAGCTAGCGCATAGTGCGCTGTCAAATTCGGGTGTTTTGAACTCATTGCAGGTCCAACTGGCAGATATGCAGACGCATCAATGCCAAATTGATCAGCAATTAGCTCAAATGGCCGAATTAATGAAGAATCCTTCTGGCAGAATACCGTCCAACACCGAGGCTGCCAAAAAGGCAGGGATGTGATCAAGAGAAGAAGGGATTGAGTTGAAAAAGATGGACGATACTAAAGGCTAGAGGATGAAAAAGCTGGAACCGTCAAGCTGGAGACGAAAAACTACAACGCTTCTCAGGAGGCAACCCGATCTGTTTTCAAATTCCTAGTATAGGGTGCATTTACTTTCAAGCAAAATGAACATTATGAACATTATGGCATGTAATAAGGCCAGAGTCAGCGCATGCGCCACATGTGCTGACCCTTATGGGTCACCGCCTTAGTTTTATAGACCGGGATGGGTAATACCATCTGAGGTCGGGATCTCAGTCTTCGGCCAATGATGTTTTACTCATCAGCCGAAGTTTAAACCGCTTTGTTTTCATGATGTAACGGAAGCAACCCAACCGGAGCTATGAATGCGCCCATATCGGGCAGTGGAATTTCGGGCATCGCAAGGGCCGAGACGGATTACACACCTAGACGGCATGCACCTGTGACCGTCGTGCCAAAGGACTGATCACCCTTAGGCCAACGGATGGGCTTGCCCATCTTACAAGTTGCCCTAACGGCCGAAAACCACCCCGATTTTACCTGTTTCACCCGAATGAGTTTGCTATATAAGGGGGGGTGAGTTTTTACCGTGTCGGGCTCCTTGCCTTACTGTTCTCACGCTCCCGTACCGTGCTAAGACCTTGTTTTTTTGCTCTCGCATCGCGCAAGCTTGCCCTGCTCTCATGTCATGCAAAAGTTCAGGAAGGTAACGCCCGACAGACCCTATCGCCTGACATGTTCCTTTCTTTAAACATGAAGCTTATCGGTCTTACGGGTCTTTTACTGAGCATGCCTTGTATCACCCGATATGGATGTCGCGCAACGTACCTTTAGTTCACATTTGCCCGATACGCCATATCGGGCGACACGTTTGTCTTTTGTGACGTCCTGACGGACAGTCGATCTTTGGCGACCGTATCTCCCGGTACATCTGTGTCGGGCAATGTGTTGTGCCGTGCTGCTCTCCTTGTATCGCCCGATCTCACATCAGTTTGAGTTTTCTTTTGGTGGGTGGTACCCACCTCTAGTACCGGGCACAAGGCTTCACCCCTGAACAATTGTGTCGCCCGATACGTGGTGTGGATCATTTCTATATCAGGACATACCTTTTTGAGCATTCAAGTTTAACTTCTTCAAAACTTCGAGATATCAAAATTTACCAAGGGTTTTGTTTGTTAATTAACAGAATGGCACGCATCAAGCAAACCGTTGTCAGTGTCGATGAGCAAGGCAGGAGGGTCTACCCCGAGACATCAGCTGGAGTACCCACTGCCGGGCAGAAATGCCCGAATCTGGAAGCAGTTGGACCGTCAACGGCGGAAAAGAGAATGAGGACAGGTGAGGTGACGGCACCACCCTCAGCAACGACAAGGAATACACCCCAGGAACCCTTGGAATACACCCCAGGAATGTTCCTGCCAAGGGACGACGAGCATGCACGCCGTTACGCTGAGCTGTCAACCAAGCTCTACAGGCCGAGCAGGTTCTGCCATCGGTCATCTTTTGTGGAGCTAGGCATATTTGAAAGATTGAAGGGCGTCCTCGCCACAGCTGGATTGAAGAAGATCTGCCTCGGCCGGTCTTCCTCCTACACCGAGCTCACAAAAGAGTTCATGTCGTCTCTCTGCCGAGTAAAGAATTCTGCAGCTGAAAAGAAAGAATACGGCGGAGCTGATAGACTCCAATCCAGGCTATACAACTCGGAGTACGCAATCTCCGAGAAGCTGCTGAATAAGATCTTCTCTTCCAGTGAGGAGGAGGAAGATTTGATGAATAACGGTGAGACATTCACCGAAGGAGACGGGTTCAACCCCGTGGAGCTTTGGAATAAGCTGACCGGCGAGTCATCCTTTAAGCCGGGAGTCAAAGTGGCGGTGATGCACTCATGTTTTTAGAGAATCATACACAAGTTGGTGGCATGCCTGCTATTCAGCAAAAACGAGTCCAGCAACATTTACACAGAAGAACTCCACGTCATGTGGCACCTGATGGAGGGAAGAGTGATAAATCTCAGACGGTTCCTATGAACAGGCTACACCCAATAAGGGATGCCACCAAAGAATATTGCATGGGGGCATCGTTAACCTAATTGCAGCAGGGCTCGGGTACCCTAAGGAGTTGTGAAGTCTGTCAAGGACATAAGGCGACGAGGTGATTGACCTCAAATACCTGATGAGGACTAGCATCATAAGGAAGGAAGGGGGAGGCTACTTCTACAAGTTCGCAAGGACGAACACACTCCTCCCGCTCCCTCACTGCGCCACATACGACGCAGACAAGATGGTCTTCACTACCACGGAAATTGAAGCCGTGGCGGCAAATACAGCCCACGCCACCGCCGCAAGTGTCCGGGAAAGAACAAATCCAGAGCTTCAGACGACGGCTACTAATAGGGCTGTCGTCACTCCTGCAATACCAGCCACATCCACGACGACAACTGAAATGGCCGAAGAAGAACCGGTGATCATTGAGGTCACTGAGGCAATAACTACGGGAGCTTCCGTGGAGAAGACGGCCGCAGCTCCTGACATCCCTGTAATACTGGTAGAGGCAGAGGAAGAACCGTAGCTGGACGCCAGTAATGAGGTGTTCGTCGCGGTCCTTTAGATGAGACTCGAAGGCGTGTAGCTGACGCCGACACCACCACCAGTGTCTCCAGTCAGAGTTGCCGAAAGGATCTCCGAGGACGTAGAGGTGGAGCAGCATCTCCCCACACCACGGACATCTTCACTGGGACATGAAGGCGAGGAGGAGACGGCCGCAAGAAGGCCGACACCCCACCCAGAGACATCTACCTCATGAACAATCGAGATAAACTCTGCCTCATCTGGTAGACCAGAGCACGAGCAGGGGGTCGCAAGGACGGAAGGGAGGACAGCAGGAACCCCTCCATCACTCGGGATGATGCTAGGGCACGAGCTCGACTACTTGTGGGAGGTAACAAATAACAACGCAGCTACCTGTTTCTCCCTAACCCGTAATTTTGCATCTTTCCAAGACAGGCTGAACAGCCAAGAGCAAGAGATGCTGACTCTAGCTGGCCTTCTCGGCGGGCTAGAGACTCTGAATGCGACACTGTAGCAAGTTCTCCAATGCCTCGACAAGATCGAGGAGAGGTTGGATAGAGGGGATGATCATCCACACCGAAGGCAGCCGAGAAGGTCGCCATCACCCCCTAGTCATAGCTCTCCTTCTTCTTCCTCAACATCCGCTTCCACAGCAGGGTCTGCCTCCGCCTCCAGCAAGTGATCCACAACGCCCGAGGAGGGGACGCAGCCAAAGTCAACCGACGGAGCTCCAGCAGGACAGGAGAGCTCTTTAGGTCTAGAGGAAGAAAATCCCTCAGTCTCCCTGGATGAAGTTGAAGATGATAACGAAGACATCAGCATCGGGGGAGACTCTTCTGACGAATCAGAGGGAGAAAAGGGGGACGTGTATGCAGCTAATGAAAGACACCTCCCCCGAGGAAGACGCTCGATGGCGGACAGGTTCCGTGAGCCATCTGAGATACCTTCCTTCGAGATGGCCGACTTTGACAGAAGGGCCATCGGCTGCCTGTCGATCAGAGACCAGAACCTGTTGGACAAGGTCCTAAGATCGCGGGCAGATGAAGAAAACGTCGTCTGGAGCGACGGCTACTTCTCCGTACGACGGGGAACACTCCGCGGCATGTTCCGCTCGCCGGCCGTCGTCGGAAAAAGACTGTTTAGGGTCCTCGAAAATGCGATAATAGAAAATATTGATAGCAGGATAGGTCGGAAGAAAATATACGCCGCCACCCCGACCTTGGCAAGAAGGATAATGAAGGGGGAACAAGACTCCACTGTGGTGACCAACATGTTGCGACACATTGACGAGCATAGCCCTAACCTCATGTTGGCACCGTACAAGCACCATGACTTTTGGTTCCTCTGCATAGCAGACTTAAAGAACCACGACGTCTGGCTGCTGAACTGCAATTACAAGGAGGTGCCGCACTCCGGAACTGCTTTCAGCCACCCGGAGGACCAAAAGTTGAGGCTTCTACCGCTGCGTCTTCTATGAGCTATCAAGCAAGGAGCCAAACATCACGGCGGCGTTTGGAACTTCTATTCTATTCACAACTTCCCCGTCCAGGCTGAAGAGGGAAGCAGAAACAGCGCCTTAGTCGTCTTAAGTGCCATTGAGGTGCTCAGTACTTTTGGCAACTTGAGGGCCCTTAGGGGCAAATGTTTCTATCACCGCAGGGGCACATACGCCATGCTACTGATCAAAGACGGGCGCTATTTTCGAGATGCAGGGGTACCTGATAAGCTACTGAATGATGACCAAGAGGACGAATCTTCACAATCCAGCAGTACAGTAGAGAAAGAAGCGGAACTAGAAACTGACACCCACGGGGGAGGCAAGCAGTTAGAGACCCTGCGGAAAGTGCACGTGATGGAAGACACTGCTTCGCCTATAGGTACAGAAGGGCTGATCAAAAACTTCGACCGCTTCTCATGCGCTATGCTCACACAGGAGCAGGTAGATGAAATCCTTCTGAAGTTAGCAGATGCTACCCTAGGAGATGTCATTTACAAGGCAGGCAATGTGGTAGTCCCAGTAGATGATCTGAGGGACGTGGTTAAAGAAGGAGGATGTGTGGCGATATCTGTGTTTACCGCTTGCATCCAAATAATACATGCAAAGTTCGAACACGCATACATTTCCCATCTAATGTTGTTCAACGATGTCTGCCTAGCCGATGAAACAGGAGAAAAGAAGTTTTTTCTGGAAGAGTTGGAAAGCGGGGTCCCTAGCCAAATTTTTCTGCCAATATTGCATTATAACCATTGGATGCTCCTGACGGTGTACACTCGGCAACGAGCAGGAATCTTTTACAACAGCTCAGATAGCAACAAGAACCATCCAGTGTCGTGTACATCAGAACTGTTGTCATCCGTCGAATGCTTAACTCGAAAATACTATGACGAGGTGGCAAAGATGATACAACCATTCCTGGACACGCAAGCAAGCAAATGGCACGAACTCCAGTTCTTCCACCACAGCCCGCAACAGTTTCCCCTATCTAACGACTGCGGCATCTTTGTCCTGGAATGGATAGCAAACAAAGTAGTGCTTGACCAGCTCCAACACATCGATTATCACAGTAAGAGAGGAGAGTATGTGTGGGAGCTTCTATCTGACGCAGGCGCGCTCATTGGCTAACCCTCACTGGATCAACATTACCCTACCTTATCTACTTCACAACTCTGGGACAGAGTGTGGACCAAGTTTGGGGGGGGGGTACCATGTACCAGTGAGGGAGGTACAAAATTTTGTCTCGAATTCTTTATTCTTTTGTTCTTTCCTGTATCATGTGTACATATATATGCTCATATAATTCCCCTACATATGTACAAAGCATATATTAGTAAAAACCTGATGCAATTGCTTGCAAAGTTAGTTTTCTTTGTGCTTAATGAGATACAAGTTCCGTTATATCTTTCTGATAATGTTGCTTCAAACGAACAGAAGATTACGTTTTTCCATGCCAAAAATTTTGAAAAATTTAATAATCTCGCAAACAGCTAAGAGACGAGTATGGAGAAGGAAAAAGCTGCCCAAACAGCAGAAATCTCTTTGTTTCCCTTTTACCCAATGAAAATCCCAAAAAGAGAGAGAAGCCTTATGAGTGTGAATAAAAGCACGAGAGTTGTGCCCAATAAAAGAAAAGAAAAAAATATATATACCCGCTTGTTTTCCAAAAGTACCCATCTTTAGGCATGGTAGATCCGGGGCAGTGGTACGTAGGATGTGAAATCACTGCTCTAAAGCCAACTGGCTTGGACTGCAGGGACCACTTGCCCGCTAACGGACCCTTACCTGGATGGACTGATGGAAAACAAAGATGAAAAACCCAAAAAGCCTTAGCCTACCCTTTACACAACTTTCTGCCCCGAAAATAAAGTTGTTTGGTGTGTAAGCTAACTTCGAAATCATACACTAAAGTCTCGCTGAAGCTGTAAGAAGAAAAAATTTCTACTGAAATAATAAGGCAGGAAACGCAAGGTCTTTTGTTCGTAATGAGACAGCATTATCTCTAAAGGCATTACTATACTTACTTTACCTCTTGGCCTGAAAGTTGTACCAAACAAGAAGAAGCATCACAAAATAAAGTTTAAATATTGATTGAGGACAATCAAAATGCTAAGTTTGGGGGAGTTGATAACACCAATTTTTGTGATATTTTAGACTATTTTTCTGTTATCAAAACTGCCATTTTTAGCTATTTTCCTCTCTTTTGTATGCACTTTCGCAATAATTGGCCAAGCAATGCTCTTTATCCTATATTTCTATCTTTTATAGAGTTTCTCCTCATTTTGGTGCAATAAGGCCGTCCCGGCCCACAGAATAAGTCCAAGTCTGCACTGGCCTTCCTGACGCCCGATACACGCCCTGCCCGGTAGGGTGGAACGACACCACGACGCGCGACAAAGGGGTGCCGCACAAGGAGGAACTGACGGACGACACGCCTCTTACCCGATAGGGAGCCATAGTCGCCATGACAACCCAAGTATGTCGGGCGACACAGCCACCCACCGGCAGGCGCCGTTGCCCGTCATGTGACCAACGGCCGACAACCCTGTGCCGAGCGATACGAGTATCGGCCGTCCACTGACCCACAATAAGGAGGACACGTGGCGCTTCAAGCACCATAAGTTCCCCCCTCGCCGACTATAAATAAGAGCTACAAGAAGCCAAAAAGACAGTTCGGACAGTTGGGAACTTGAGCTATCTTCGAGGAGAATCGTAAGAGCAGATGTATTTTGCCCCAGTGCTCGTACTGGGCGACACTAGGTGAGCTCTTCCTCATCCCGAGAGGGAGGGGGCTGGTTCACCTAGGACTGTACCGGGAAACACCGAGGGTTGATATCGGCCGATGTAGATACGTGACACGAGTGCCCGACACCCATGCCCGACAGTAGAATGTGTAGCTCCATGCCCGACACGATATCGAACCCGATACGCTTCGCCCGTCATACGTGCCGCCCGAGAGGGTCCATCACTCGACATGAGCGTATCGGTCAGGATCCTTGAGCGATACAGTTGTCCGTCAGACGTGCCGCTCGAGAGGGTGTGCCGCCCGACACGGCTGTATCGGGCTAGGCCCCTGACCGATATCGGGCTGGAGAGCTATAGTAGTCTGTCGTCCTTCTACATCAAGAAGGCGACACCTATCTTTATTTTCTGTCATTTAATTCTTTACTTATGCATTGTAATTAAGACCATTTATTTGTCTATGGAGATAGAAGAGCTTAATTACTTGTTGCTCTGTGCTTGGTACAATATGTTGGATGACTGCTATGTTTGATATCTGAACTCTAGCTTGCATGTTTGGATCGCATTTCGCTTAGCTACCGAATCGTGTTTTCCCATCGCAACAACTTCGAGAGTTGTGTTGTGGCTCTAGTGTTTGGTCCAATTCTGGAGTATAAGAGTGCCTGGAACGGAGTCGTTTCAGTAACATTCCACTCTAACTTTGAGCCCAGCAACCTCGAGAGGGGTGTCGAGGCTTGGTTAGAGGTATCCGCTCTGAGAGGAGGGGTGCAGGATGTTACCGGTACCGCTTGTTATGTTGTAGTCTTATCCTTCGTACCTTGCTCTAGCCCTAGTTTTATCCTTCTGTTTCTGTTGCAAGAAAACCTCTAAAAACTGCTAAATGGCTAAAACCTTAAATCTTTCTTGTAGCTCCACCTGGAGATAGTTTTCTTGTTTTGTTCATGACATCTTACTGCTTCCCTTCTGGGGAATTTATCATCTCTTTATACCTGCCAGAGTGTAGCGTTTCGATTCTGGGTTCTCAACACTACCACCCTTATCCCTGTGTTCGACCCCGTATATCTACTTCGACCCCGATTACAAAGTTGCGGGGGCCTAGAAGGATTCGGGTTTATAAATGTAAAAGCTCGACTACCTCAAATCCGCCTCCAATTTTAGGACGCGCGATTTAGGCCGGTCACCAGACGACCGTCTGGGTGAGTAAGACGAGTGTCTCTTGTGGGTGAGACGGCTGTCGTAGGTTATGAAATTTTCAGAATTGTTGTGAAAATTCAAGATTTTCCTATCCCTTCCACTCCCACATAGACTGGGAACCTAGAACCAAACCCCATCTATAAATAGAGGGGTATTTGGGGCTTCCCAAAGAAAAAAGACATATACAATTGATAATCAGTTGCTTTGACAAACATTTTCCTCTCTGGTTGTAGTAACCACAAGAGCCTAGGCAAGTCCTACCCGACTAGGGAGGGATAGCCACGGAAGAGAAATAATTGAGGATTGTCTTTGTGGGAGAGCAGGTTGGCGAATAGTACGCCAACGGGAGGAACAAATCCTTCCATTCCGGTCCAGCAAGATGACATGAGTTCTAGTTGGTCCATGTAGACTACTCTAGAGGCGGGAGTCCTTTGGATGCTGCTAGGAGAGCAACATGAACTCGTAGTATGTGGCAAGATCAGAGAAGTCATTGTAGTAGTTGTACAGATCTGATGTCCTTAGAGGAGTAGTCAGATGAGTCCCAGTGCAACTAGGAGATACACAGACACCGTCCAAGATAGAGTGCACATCTACACTAGGTATATCTTTGTAAAACCATCCTTCCCATTGCATAGTTATCTACTAGTTTATGGGAAATATGTCAGTAAAATTTTTGTTTTTGCTGCCTACCCGATGCCCTATTTCCCTACACAAATGACAACAAAGTCAATGGAGATAGGATCTAAGTGTCTGTCCCTAGCATGGTATTATCAAGCACGAATGCAGAACCATAAAAACTTACAATACATGAACTGATGGAAAGTTAAAAGCATTGTTCATAATCTCAAGATACAACAAGTATTATTAAGAAACATTGCCTCATTAGAAGATTTCAATATATTTTAAAGAGTACCATTTTACAAGTATACTCATGTACACTAGGGATCTTACGATAAGTACACCTAACATATCTCACCAAGTCATCAACTCTCTATCCGTCTTTGAACCTATTAAAATATGTGAAACAATACGGTTCAACACACAAGGTATTTAGTACATGGTAGAAAAATATACATATATATATGCTTTGCATAATCTGAAATGAGTTGCAAAAGTAGAAGATCAAGAATAAACAATTAATTATTTAGCAAAATGAGAGGCCATTTTTATATCAATTTACTCCAATTATACTAACAACATCATATGTCATAAGGCCTTTTTGACTAACTTCCCATGGAAAGAGTTTATGAGGGTGCTCAAAATTATTTAGCCTTTTTCTATGTGAGGGACCTCAAGGCCATCACCAAGAGTTAACCCTTTTATCAACATGGTCTGCCTTATCTTGACAACTCAAGTAGGATGCCTAGCCTCATGTCCTTACCCCCAGAATACCAGGTAGATGCACGGTTTGTATAATGGAGTTTTTATATGATTTTTCAAGTTATAAAACATTCACAACAAGACAAACATTAAGTACAATACTAGAATACTACATGAAAATATTTGAGCAAGTAAACAAGCATACATATGTATTACATTTCAAGCAACAAAGCCATAGTCCTATAATTATTAAAGATTGTACCTAATTCAAAGATTCATAACCTAACTTACTCCTTGACCATCTAGACACAAGCCATGCCTAATTAACAACAAGATTGCATACATGTATTAATTTTCATCGTTAACCATAATTAGCTCTATTTTAGGGTTTTGTCCAAGTTAGGTTTCAAGTTGGTAAATTTAATAATCGATGATCTTTTAGTGATTTATAGGTCTTCATCAAGGTATGATTCAAGTTGCATACATTTAGAGGATCCATTCATTTTATATAATCATTGCAAGATTTTGTCACTTTGGTACACTTTAAGGTCAAAGGACTTATAATAGGGCATGCAAGGTTAAGGATCATCAATTCAAGGAGTCCATGAATATAATTTGATTTAGACTAGTAAGATATAGACACAAAATCATATTCAATATTAGGTGGATGTCCCCAAGGGTCTAGGCATCAAGGTCCACACTTGGTATCTTCATTTCAACATAGTTTATATCACAGCAAGGTCATCATGTGACTTAGGTGGACATCACCATCAAAGAGGTCAAGAATACTAGAATCAACCATAAGTTGGTAGGGAGAAAAATATTAGTTTTCATGTCGAGATTAGGCACAAGCAAAGCAACCAGGTCATATGTATCACACTAGGTCACTACTAGTGGACTTAGTGTCCCAAGCCCCATCATAGCACATGAGGGATAGACCTTAGGCATCTAGATCAGAAGGAATCACAAAAATATTGATTTAAAGTATAAAAGAGAGTATAAATGTATAAGGAGGCTAATGATCTCATTTCATTAAGGTCCAACATCCCAACACATAACAAGAGTGCATACATGTGTATTAAATATCATATCGATCAACATAGAAAAATGTGTAGTAGGGTTGACATTAGTATTTTGTGAAGGCCCATAGTACTTATTTCAATATTAGGGTGGGGTTTGATTTCAAATAGGGGCAAGAGTACAATTTTAGGGCAAGTTACACCATCAAAGTCTGAAAAATAGTCATATTTGAACACAAATGTGGAACAAGTGCATGAATTGTCCTTTGGGCCCTCACATAATTCAATAGTATATAAAGGATACTTATTTTATGATTAGAAGAATGTGATACATCAAAGTTTACAATTTAGCATAGTCATCCATTAACCATGGTCAAACAAGGTTAAAGTGTGTATCTTTAGCAAAATAGGAGAAATAGGAATAAATTTAGGGTTTGTAATTATTTTTGATGGATAGGTTGTGTTTTTCTGATTGAAAATCATATGTTACAAGACTATTTTGGCTAGAGGATGTATGAGATATTATTTTTACAAGTTTTAAATAAAAAAGATGGGGTTTTCCAAGGATTTTACTTTTCTGGCCAATCGCCTGCTGCCAAGTGGTGCCAAATTACCCTTGTGCCCATTTAGGGGTTGCCCTTCCTCTCTCTCATGTTATTCACCTCCATGCATCATGTTTGTGCGTGTTTTGCCAACGCGCTTGACTTGCTCCGATCCTGCTCTTGGTCAGGGTTGCGTTGAGGAGTCGGGTGATCCTAGCCACTTGCCCTCGGGTCTAGTGTAGACCAGGCCACATTGTGCACTAGCTTCTTCTTCACCCTCCTGGCATAGGGCTACCAAGATCAATGGCTGATCTCATCAAATTTCTCATGAATGGTGGGCAAGAGTCCACCTAGGGTATAGAGAAGGTGTCACCCACCCCCATGTTTGAGCTATAATGTCAAGGGCAGTGGTGTCGGATGAAGAGGGGGTACAGGGGCGAAAAGTCCAAAGGTTTGTTGTAGTGGCCGGCATGGAAGTCTTATAAAGAAGAAAAAGCAATGGGGTGAGCTAGGGTGAGCGAAGGAGAATAAAAACATAGGAAAAGTGAATGGGAGGTAAAAATAGACCCAATGGGGTGTTAATTGTTTAAAATGATCGAGGAAGCAGCTGATTGGTTGCTTCAAAAGCAACTATGCTACAATGGTATAGACCAATATAGAAGATGACTTAGGAGTCGTTAGATCATGGATCTGTGATCTAACAGTCAATAAAGGAGGAAGCATTAGTGTTTGAGAGATTCTCTTTAATGGTTGTGTGGCTGGTCGGCCCATCTATCCCAACAAGACCATAAATTCGGACTAAAATCAAATTCAATCAAGGAATCTTCAAAAACTCATAACTTGGGTTAAGAGTGTCTGATTGAAGTGGTTTTTGCATTGTTGGATTCATTATTGAGCGCTCTCATCATGAAACATATCATGGAGCAAGGTATCACATTGACATGGTTCAAAGTATCTTGCAAGATGGTGATCTATTAACTTATGAAACTTATACAAAAAGTGCAAATTTATGTCACACATTGGAACATAAGGGCATGATGACTATGATTGGGCATCAATCACTTATAATATGTAAATGAAACTCAAAATGTGTGATGTGAGTCACTAACGGTGAGAGAAAGAGTATAATCAAGGAAAGAGAAAAGTAAAGTTGTTACATCCTTCCCTTCTTAAAAGAAAATTTTGTCCTAAAAATTCATCTATGATCATAGTCGAAGGTCAACATTCATAATCATTGTATTTAGGCAACTAAACCTAGGTTTCAATGCATTCACCATTATGGGGTGCACACTTAGGATGTCATCGTTAAGGGCACACTCTACCCAATTTATACATATACTTGGTGTTTTATCATACCATGTCATCAAGGTTTTCCGATCCCTTATCCCTATATAATTTGGTTTTTGTTCATATACTCATATCATCTCAAGGTGGGTTATCAAAATCCATGTCAGCAATTTCTCAAATGAGCATGTTCATGTACATTGACATCATCCACCGTCATCTTGGATAAAGGTTGCCATAAAGGTGGTGCTTGGGTGCATTGTGACACATGAGGATTGAGTGTGAGTGATGTAGATTGGAATTGTCCCTCCTATAGGAGTTTGATATTCAGGGCCTCTTGACAAAGGAGACTGAGAAATGTACGAGCATACTCATGTGATTTGATATATGACATGTGAACTCAAATGCATCTCATACAGTCTTCTCTAGTTCAAGTTACATGGATTGAACATTGAGAGGATGATGATTCCCTACCTCGAGTTCAATCTAGATATCAAAGACAAAGGAGCTATACGATAATGGTAAGACTAATCATGGATTGTAGTTTGAAGTTTTTCTCCAACTTTTTGAATTACTTGAGTAGCAATGATGTGTTGCTAGATGTAGCTATTTGCTTATGATATTATAATTGGTTATGAACATTTACTGCCAATATAACTCTAGAATTATAGGGTCCTACGCATATGATACACTTAGAATAAGAGTATATTCATGAATGATGTATAATTTAATTACTAAAGGTATTTAGGTATTTAATTAAACTATTGAGGTTTGAAGTTGACGACTGGACTCTAAACCAACTGGTTCAAGTGTTGAACCAATTGGTTGGAGTGTCAAGTCATTTGGAATCAACATTGGTTGATCAATGGTTGAACCAGAGAGTGAAATGACTAGTTCACATAGTGAACCAACCGGTTCATGGGATGAACCTTCCGGTTCAATGGTCAATTCGAATGGATCAAGGAATAATTTTGACATCATGTTTTACATTAGTTGTGCATTGAATATCGATGTGATTTAGAATGGGAAACTGCAAGAAATGGTTGGTTCGCTATGTGAAGTGACTGGTTTACACATGAACCGACCGGTTGTCTATGTGAAATGACCAGTTCACCATGCGCAGGTTCCAAAAAATTTGTGAATCTGTCATGTTCAACTCCTGCACAGATTGGGAACCATGACCTTGGCCTATCCTATAAATAGAGGGGTACTGAGGGCTTCTCAGACACAAAAGTTACTCTAACAATTATTGTCCTCTCTTGGTGTGGTAACCAATGGAGAGAAAAAGAAAGTCTTACCCGATAAAGGGAGGGATAGCAAGGGAGAGACAAGTGGAGAGCGACTCAACTCTTGCAGGTTGACGTTTGAAATAGACAACTCCTTCTCGTTGACTCCAGTAGCACAACATGGTGTTCTTGGTGGTCGGTGTGGACTACTCTAGAGGCAGGAGATGTTTGTCTCTAGGTGAACACCATCAACCACCATCTATGGTGCCAAACTAGGAGGCCATTGTTGAGGACTGTTTGAATGTTGTTGAAGAAGGACATTTTGTTGCTTGAAGAAGAAGCACGGTACTGCATAAATAGCTGTCATGGACTTACTCCAGGAATAGGTATAACTCTTGTTACCTTCCTTCCTAGATATATTGTTGTGGACACAATTAGGCTGTTAAGGGGAATTGGGCTTTACATTTTTTTCTGTTGTCTTTTATTTGTTGTTGTGATTTCCCTACAGTTGTATCAAAGCCATGTTGGTGTATCTGGATTTAAATACATATGAGCAGATTTAATTATATTGCATACGATGTGAATATTAAAATGTTTAAAATGCATATCTGATTAAATTCCACATATGACTCCACAAACGTATGTATATATATATATATATATATATATATATATATATATATATAATTTGCATGCATTTCCCTAAAATCGATCTTGATGGTGGATGTTTATCATGGTTGTGGCCAACAACCCTAGATCTTATGTGCGTGGTTGTGGTTGTTTATTACTATTTATATCTCAATTAGCATACCTAGCCTCTCTCTCTTTTACAAATGTAAATTAATGTTCTTATTCCTATTTCCCCTTGAATGTAGCTCGAGATTTTTTTCTTTTACAATGTAATAAGAAATAGGATAGTTTTAATTTATGTTTCAACGTGAGAAAACATTTTGCACCATATGTACTAATTGGTTCATGGGATGAACTGATCAACTGGAGAGCCTAGGAGGACAGGCGACGGGAGAATGAACTGATCAACTTGTGGACCAACCAATTGGCTGGAGGAGTCTAGACATCGTTTGAAACTAAGACCAGATGAATGTTTCAAGAGGCCAACCGAGCAACTAGGAGGTGATCTGACAAGTTTAAGTGTTGAATCGATCAACCTGGATTGGTTCAAGTACAGATCTTCACCAATAATAGGTTGCATGTTATGTAGACCTTAGGTAGTAGTAATTCCTTATTACTCCAGGGAATTACAATAGAATGGCCATAACCATCGCCTGTGCATTTTATATTGCATGTTTTCTCTACGGTTATAGCATGTATATGATATGTACGATGAGTATGTGGTGATTGGATATGTATACTATATATATATATATATATATATATATATATATTTATATATATATATATATATATATTATATATATATATATATATATATATATATATATTTATATATATATATATATTTATATATATATATATAATCTCCAATGAATATTAAGTCTTAGATGCTTTCCATAAGAAGCACACATGAAAAGCTTGATCGGCCAAGTGTAGGTTATGCCAAAGCATGGAGCACCACCTATCTCGTGGAAGTGTGATGGTAGGTATGTAGATCTGCCAAAGTAGGGTACGTACTATATCATGTTGGCTTTTGGGTCAGGCTTAACTAGGTGATCTTAATATGATTAAGTACCTATAAGCATAAAGATGGTTAGTGAGAAAGAGTTGTGCACACTATCTATCCAAGAGTTGCATGAGATGCAACTGACAAAACGTTGTCTACCTAAACAGTCAAATTGTGGGTGATCAATCAAAGCTGAGTCATGATTTGATGAAAGGATGGATCCTGTATCACTAGAAGAATTAACGTTGAAATATTTCAAATTTATACATGAGGCTTATCAATTTGCAAAAAATAGTGGGAGCAATAATTAATTAAAGGCCTAATTAATATTGTTAACTTATCGAATCAAACAAATAAAAAATTGGAAAGTTGCAAAAAAAAAATTGCAGACAAACACAAACATGTTATCATTGTGATTAGTCCTTGAGTAGGACAAACTAAATGGGATAAACTTCCATATCTGTTTAGGATTTTGAGAAGCATTATCACAAATGAGCAAAAGCTCTATGTTCTTGAAAGACTAGAGCCAGAAGAACCTACTCCTAATGTGTGTAAGGTTGAAATGGATGTTTACTTGAAGCATGCCAATGATGTTGAGACATTGAGTACCTTATTCTATGTTGTATGAACTATGAGTTGCATGATAATCATGAAAACATGGACATTCTTGAGATGGTAATACATCTTAAAGAATCATGTAAAGAAAGAAAGGTATAATGTCTCCAAAGCATTATATGAGTGCAAAATGACAGAGGGAGATCCAGTAGATCCCCATGCGCTCAATATGATTGGGCATGTGGAGTGACTGGGATTTCTTTTAGGATAAGAGTTGAACATTAATATGATCATGAAAGCATTTCCTAAATCATATAGCCAGTTTATCAGGTGCTATCACTTGAGTAACTTGGCCAAACTACTATGTAAACTGCTTGGCATGTAGATGTCAAAGCATGAAAGAAGAAGGACAAATTCATGATGGTGATCAACAGAAGTGAGTCCAAGGGAAAAGGTAAGACCAAGAATAGTTTTGAGGCTAAGATAAAGTCCAAGTCTTCTGCACCCAAGATAAGGAGAATGGTGGGTGCAAAAGGAATTTGTCCTTTTCACTTAAATAATTAAGGAAGGAAAGTGCCACCATTGTCACCATTCAAGACATTGGAAAGGAACTATCCTCTTCATAGAGGATCTCAAGAAGAAGAAGAAGGAGATAGAGATCTCTACTTCAAGAACTGAAAAGAAGTAAGCTAGAACTGTATGGAGCAAAGGTTGCTACCACTACAGTTGGAAGTTGTCATCCATGGGCACATAATAGAATTAATTAATTGTTATTATGTACCTACCACTGATGAAAAGATCATGTATCTAGTATGGACAAGAATTTATGTCTCATGGCATTGCCCTATGTCTCATTAACTATACTTTATAGTTTTAAAGACAAATGTGCATGACACATATATTGAATAAATTGATGACTCAAGCAATGAATGCCTACGCATTGTCATCTAGAACACATAAATGAGAAATGTATTTCTAGAATCCATATGATGGTTATCTAGACTCTTTTGATTATTGAACTGATAGATACATGCAAGTCTTATTTATTGTGCAACATGAAAAAAAAACATCTTCACTAGATGTAGTGGGAGAGAGACTATTCTATTAAGTCTCATACATACTGAAGTATATAAACCTTTTAGAATACATGCTAAAGGTAGTTACAAGTACCTCATTATATTTAATGATTCCATTAGTAGATACAAAAGTTTTTATTTAATGAAATACAAGTATAAGATCTCTTTAAGTATTCAAGGAGATTGTAAATGAAGTACATAACTAACCTGATAAAATTATTAAGTACTTCGATGTGATTGATGTTGAGATACCTTAAACCAAGAGTTTGAGTACCTTCTGGGAGACCATGATAATGTATCATGGTGAGTCCACCTGAAACACAAAGATATAGTATCGTAAACAAGGAATCACACCTTGATTAAGTCATGGTCTGATTATCAATAAATCTAGTTAATCTTCTGATTTCCATTTCGACACATGCTTTATACTAAAACTATGTATCATATAAGATGGTTTAAAAGACACCATATGAGATATGCCATGGTATGTGTCCCTATGTGTCTTTTATAGTGATTAGGGATGAATGCTTATATAAGAAAATAGTTTCTTAGAAGCTTTGTCTACAAATCACATAAATGTTGTTTTGTTAAAATACTACTCTTATCCCAATCCAACAAAAAATTGTTTGTTGATATGGATGTTTGTATTCCTAAAGAGGAACTTAGTTCCAAAGGAATCAGTGGGGGTAAAAATAGAACTTTAAATGTTCATGACAAACAAAAAACATTAAACTTAAATAGGTACAGTAGGAACAAGGAGAATCACAAGTTGTTGTAGAATCTCAAGTTCCTTATGTAACACAAAACTCGTAGCTCTAGTATAACACACCTTGATCTTGAAATATTATGACATCTTATGTCTCAAAAGGTGGTGAGTTGGTCATACATGATGAGTCAACAACCTAGCTTGAAGCTATTGAGGGACCAAAATTTGAAGCATGGCTTGAGGCCATAAGATCCAAGATGGAGTCCAAGTACACCAACAAGTTATGACCTTGATGGATCCACCTGAAGGGGTAAAACCCATAGGGTGCATTTGGGTCTTCAATAAGAAGACCAACATGGAAGGGTAGATTGGTTGTAAATATTTTCAAACAAGTTCAAGATATTGAACAGGATGAAGTCTTTCACCAGTTACCATGGTTAAATTCATCGGGATCATGCTTGCAATTACAGCTTAGTATGACTGTGATGTTTGGCATGTAGATGTTAAAATTACATTCCTTAATTGGAATAATTATGAGGATGTATACGTCACACATCCTAAAGGTTTGATGAATCCAATATTGAAAATAAAACCTATAAGATACAAAGTTCAATCTCTTGATTGAAGCAAGCATCTCAGAGTTGGAATTTTCTATTTGACAAGACAATCATAGGGTTTGACTTGTGTCCAAATGAACATGGAATTTGTGATTACAAATGTTTTAGTGGGAGCATATCTATATTCCACATAATAATGGGGAATAACATCCTTGTACTGCATATATTAAAATCTAGCAAGGAAAGTACCTTCTCTTAATGATTTAGGCAAAGCATCCTATGTGATAGGAATTGAGATCTGTAGAGATAGATCTAGAAAGCTTCTCAACCTAAGAAAGAGCACATACATTGGCAAGATGATGAAGGGGTTCAGCATATAGGACTCAATGAGAGAGAACTTGTCCATGCTCCATGGAGTTAGTCTCTCAGGAGCCTAGTGTCCCAATTCTTGAGAAGAACATGAACACATGAATAGATGCCACATGCATTTTCAATTGGATCTATCATGTATGTGCTCATCGTGTTATCTTGTATGTATTGGACATCATGACAGAAAATTCAGTTATCTCGTATGTTTTTGACATGATGAGTGGATGTCTGTCAGATTCCAATGAAGGTTATTGGACTACCATAAAGAACATCCTCAAGTGTGAGAAGCACGAAAAGGATCATTTTCTTGGTTATGGTAATAAGCAAGAGTTGGGTATAAAAGGTTACACTGATGCAAGCTTCCAAACTGACAAATAAACTAGTGATCGCAATCTAAATTTGTGTTTGGCCTTAAAACTAGGACTGTAAGCTAGAAGAGTTCTGAGCAAGAGATAGTTGTTCCACAATACAAGCTGACTATCTTGGTGTTATGTGAACAAAAGAAGATATTGTATGGATCAAGAAGTTCATAGAGATGAACTTATGGGATGTTCCAACCATTTATGACACAGTAGAAATGTTGTGAGAATAATGGAGCTATTGGATAGGTTGGTATCCATATAGCATACTATGACAATTCCATCTCATGTGAAAGGTCGTAGAGTGAGTAGATGTCAAACTTGCAATATACCAAGTTGATGTCAATGTTGCTAACCCACTATAGAAGCCCTAGCACAGTAGAAACATGATGAACGTGTTAAAATAACTTGAAATAAGATTCGTAGGTGATTGGTTCTAAGTGCAAGTGGGAGTCTATTGGTATGTATATCCAGAGAGACAATCATATGATGATTGGAGTGTGTCATTAGATACCTGATTTGATAATAATAAAGGTAATTTTGTCTATTATGTTTGTCTCACTCATGAGATGAAGACACATACATAATAGATGTCTAAAGAGTGATGTTACTCAATGATGTATGTCTTCAAGTGCATGACTTGAACAATGAGATCATATGAATGTTAAGAATACATACATTCTTGTTGTGTCCCTAGTCGGATATTACTATGGAAGTAAAATAGACAACAGTAATACACAAGACTAGAGTGTATGTTGACTGAAGACATAATCTCATTAGTCATGATATGTGATATCAAGTCAAGCACACATGTACATGTTAGAGAACAGTGTATCAGACAGACGCACCATGAGAGTGATACATGGATACCATGGAATGGTAGTCAAAATCAGCTCTCATAGTGATAGTGGTGATTGTGGTTCTTAGATTTGAAGTCACTACATTCATCACATGTCGTTGATTTATTTTGACATCATCTAATGTGATCCTGAATAAGGGTTGCCATAAAGGTGGTGCTCGGGTGCATTGTGACACATGGGGATTGAGTGTGAGTGATGTAGATGGGGTTTTTCCCTCCTATAGAAGATTGATATCCATGGCCTCTTGATACGCGGGGCTGAGAAATGTATGGCCTTTCTCATGTGATTTGATATGTGGTATGTGAACTCACATGCATCTGAGACGGTCTGCTCTAGTTCAAGGACCATGGATTGAATGTTGAGATGATGATGATTCTATGCCTCAAGTTCAATTTGGATAATAGAGACAGTAACTATATGATCATGGTAACACTGATCATGGGTTGTAGGTTGAAGTTGTTCTCAAACTTTCTGAATTGCTTAGGAAGCAATGATGTGTTGCTAGAGGCCACTCTTTGCTTGGTGATGTCATAATTGGTTATGAACATTTATTGCTAACTTAATTCTGGACCTATAAGGTCACACACATAGTATACACTTGGAATAGGAGTATGTTCATGAATGATGTTTAGTTTGATTGCTAAAGGTGTTTAGGTATTCAATTAAACTATTGAGGTTCAAAATTGATTGACTAGACTCTAAACTTACTGGTTCAAATGTTAAACTGATCGGTTGGAGTGTCATGTCAATTCGAATCAATATTGGTTGATGAATGGTTAAATTAATGAGTGAAATGATCAGTTCACATAGTGAGTTGATTAGTTTATAGGTCCCAACCGACAGGTTCATGGGATGAACTGCCTAATTCAATATTCAATTCAATTGGATCAAGGATTAGTATTGACGTCATGTTTTCCACTAATAGTGCATTGAATACTAATGTGATTTAGAACAGGAAACTACACGAAACGACCAGTTCATAATGTGAATTGACCGGTTTGTGCACGAACCAACCGGTTGTCTATGTAAAGTGATTGGTTCGCAGTGTGCAGGTTCTAGAAAATTTGGGAATTTTTCCTTTTTGACTCCCACACAAATTGGGAACCCTTACCCTGGCCTCTCCTATAAATAGAGGGGTACTAGGGGCTTCTCAAACACAATAGTTGCTCTGACAATTATTGTCCTCTCCGGTTGTGTAACTACTAGAGAGACCGATAAAGTCCTACCTAATAAAGGGAGGGATAGAAAGGGAGAGACAATTATAAGAGCGCGTAAAATCTAGTAGGTTGACGTTCAAAAGGTACAACTCCTTAATGTTGGTGGTGGTAGCACAACATGGAGTTCTCAGTGGTCCACATGGACTACTCTAGAGGTAGGAGATGTGTGCCTCTAGGAGAACACCATCAACCTCCATCCATGGTGCCAGACCAGGAGGTCATTGTTAATGACTATTTGAGTGTTGATGAAGAAGGAGCATGCTACATCTTGAAGAAGAAGCTCATTGTTGCTTGGAGAAGAATAATGGTACCGCATCAAGAGTTGTCGCTAAACTTGCTCCAAAACCATGTATAAGTCTCGTTACCTTCCTTCCTAGATACATTGTTGTTGACATGTTCTTGCTGTTAAGGGGAATTGGGCTTTATATTTTATTTCTGGTGCCTTATCTTTCACCTCAATTTCCCTACAACATATCCCTCACCTATAAAAATGTCATATATTCAATTGCCTCTTTCTCTAGGGTTATATCTTTTCATAGTAAATATAGAGTTTTGTTCAAAGGAATCATACACTAGGTGACTCAACTCATTATACTTAGAAGTAGTCTATCCATGGACTCGTCATCATTCATTTTATCATTCATAATTTTCAACATTTCACATATATTTTGGAGGTTAGGTACTCTAACCTTCTCCTGTGTTGGACGAACTCATATCAAGGGGTCACCCTTATCCTATGTCCCATATCAAGGACTCATATCAAGGGGTCACCCTTATCCTATGACCCCGTCTGTAGGTGCATCAATTTCATGGAATTTCATCCTCCTCTTTTGTATCCCCCAGTTTGTAGAAATCCAAAAGCATTTTTCACCATCCTCTTTTCCCTCATTTGGCTTCATAGATGGCTTCTTGGACACAACATATGTTCCCTGTGATGAGACTCTATCAAAGGCCTTGATGAAATTGAACAGAGGAGTCAATTCAGTTCTTTCTCCCCTCACTGACCTTTATCACTGTGGAAGGTTTGCTCAAACAAGTCTGCTTGGTACCTTCCCATGATGAACCTCGCACCCAACTTCCCCCGTTCTCATTGCCCTTGAAAGTCATCTTGTAGGGAAAGAGGTCGCGTTCGGGCATGGTCTTGGCCTTCTATTGTCATGCCAAACACCTCTTCTCCAACGTTTTGACCTTTTTTGCTAGAATTCCTAACCTCGACTCTTTCACCTTCTTGATCTCATCCCCTTTCGGTCATTCGAGATAGGCCCTTGGGCCCACCAAACCAACCCTCCCATCTAACGTACTGAGCTTCTTTTCTAGTCTAGTTTCGGAGAGTTGCTCGGACTCCTTCTCACATGGGGAAGATGTTGCATATTTGACTTGGATTTTTCTTTTTGATATGGTGTGGAATGATCACTATACTCATTAAAATGTCAACTTTCACACGACAAAATTTTGCTTCGAATAATCCATATTATAGAAAGATTGATCCGTCCTGGGGAGGTTGTAGCCGACCTTTCGTTCATCTATCTCCACATGTCATACGTGCATCTTCCCCCACTCCCCTCTCACCTTGACTCTTCGGTTAGTGTGGCGGTACTCCGTGCAGCTATGGTTCTTGATCCTATGGGTTTCCCCCAAAGGTGAAGTCTGGATTGATTGAAGAGAGTATAAAAGAATAGTAAATAGAGCACACTGCAAAAAGATTCTGAATATGACAAGTCCTCCCCCATTCCCCCTGTTTGAGAAGAAAGAAATGAATAACGGGAACAAAACAAAATAAAGCATTTTGGGAGGATGAGTGCCTGCCCCTTCTATCTGGTAATAGCACCAAGAAGCTTGCTCTAACCAACACTCCACTTTTTTCTCCATCCATGGAGCATATGAATTTCCTAGAATGTATACTGACCAAAAAAGGGAATAAAGGGATCATAATAGAAATTATAGTACCATTGAAAGAAGGAGCACATGTGGGAACATCTCTACTGACAAACCATTTCAATAGTACGGGTGTTGTCGTGCCATGAGGCATGACCATGGAAGAAATGAAAAAGTAGAAGTTATGTAGTTGGACCATCTGCTCGGTTTGTCCAATTTGGGATTCTCTAGAGAAGATGAGATGCTCAAAATCATCACACTGCATACCTAAAAATCCATATTGTCGACCATTAATGACAGGGTCGAAGACGGGTCGGTCAAATCGTCTGCAGGTGCATCAATTTCATGGAATTCCATCCTCCTCTTTTGTATCCCCTACTTTGTAGAAATCTCAAAGCATTTTTCACCATCCTCTTTTCCCTTGTTTGGCTTCATAGATGGCTTCTTGGACACAACCCATGTTCCCCTTGATGAGACTCTATCAAAGGCCTTGATGAAAGTGAACGGAGGAGTCAATTTAGTTCTTTCTCCCCTCCCTGACCTTTGTCGTTGTGGGAGGTCTTCTCGAACAGGTCTGCTTGGTACCTTCCCATGATGAACCCCGCACCCAACTTCCCCCTGATCTCATTGCCCTTGAAAGTCATCTTTTAGGGGGAGAGGTCTCATTCAGGCATGGTCTTGGCCTTCTATTATCATGTCAAGCACCTCTTCTTCGACATTTTGACCTTTTTTGCTGGAATTTCTGACATCAAATCTTTCTCCTTCTTGATCTCATCCCCTTTCAGTCATTCAGGATTGGGCCCTTGGGCCCGCCAAACCAACCCTCCTGTCTGACATACTGAGCTTCTTTTCCAGTCCAGTTTGGAACCGCACTGCACCTTATGGAATGGAAGAGCAAAGCAACTCTTCTACTAGTTCCATTGCGTACTGATCCACGTCCATTTTCCCCCGCCTGTGTTGAAAAGATATGAAGGGAGGGAGTGCTCAGTCCTTGTTTGGATTGTCGACCGAGTCCCTCCCAAGATCTATGTTGTTTGGAAACTCTGCAAGGTTATGACCACCTTCTTGATTGAAAATATGTTGGTCTCTGGAGTACTTTTGGATAATATTCCGTGTCGAGGATTTATGCTTATGGGCTAGGGTGAAGAGGGAAGACCGATAGATCTGGTGGTCGATAATCGTTCAGACTTGGTAAAGGTTGTCATAGCACCTGTAGTAAGACAGAAGACTGATAGTGATGCCCGTGGACCAATTTGTGATGTCTCCATCACTGACGTTCATTAAGTAGGCCACGTGAATTGGCTAGGGTTTTTTTTGGCTAATGAGACCTCGATCCCAAAGCCTTCGGAGTATCTTTTCACTGGTGCTTCTTTTTTTATGGGGAATTCACTGCTGAAAGATCCTACCCAGTATCCCCCTCCTTCCTCCACCACCTTCCGACCCGTGGGAGTACAACGGCCTTGATATTGATATTTATAGAATTCAAACTCCCATCTAGAGACTTCCTTTTGAACTGGCATGTTGCTTCGACCTGATCCCTACTGCAAGAACTCGATCCCCCTTAATCCTTACCGGATGTGCTTGACAATCCCCCAGGAGATGAAAACTTGGGGACTTCTGACTCCAGCTATTCCAAGAGTCTTTGAAAGTGGAACTGTGTTTTCATATATTTGTGTTCTGCTCATCCCCTGTGTCATCTCTTTAATCAGGATACCCTCACCCTGGTCCCCCCACTTGGAATGGATGGTGGAGCACAGGTGGAAATTTGTTAGATGTACCCAGTGCTTTAACTGTAGACGCTTCTCCAGCTCCCACAAAAAGGGGATGGGAGTCATCTGAGGATGGACTTCCTAAATGACCGTACCGAGGAATTCTACCATACTCTGTGTAGTTGTGGTTCTTGATCCTATGGGTTTCCCCCAAAGGTAAAGGTCAGATTGATTGAAGTGGGTGATAGCGGCTCTTGTTTACTAAGAGATCCTCCACCGTATTTCTCATAAAAAAGCAAAGAGTGATATGGAATATTATAATATACTCCTCACTAAAAAGGATCATATACATTCCGGTACTACCAGAAACGTTGTGATGTCTGACCATGATCTGTATACAGCCAAAGGCGAACAATTTAGCCCCCTTTCCAACAAAACAAAAGTACATCACGCTTGGAGTCAGGGGGCTGAGGGCGGGAGAGGTAGTGTGCAAATGAGCACTAAAGAGGGTTTGTGTGTCCCCACCCCATCGGGGAACCACCTAACTGAAGAAGCCTTCCTGGGCTGAAAAGCAGTCTGAACACCTCCCAGTCACTCCCCTTATCGAGTGTGTTGGATGCTCGGAACTCCGGGAGTCAGAAAACGATAGAGGAAGGAGTTGGAGGGTCTATTCAAAGCCAATATTCTGACCCCTAAGGAAAATGGTTCTTTTTGAGACCTCCCCGAGGACTCTCTCTCATTTGTGATAGGGGGAAGGCACAAGGATACAATGTAAATCAAAAAATGGGGGCCCATCTTCGAGGATCGGTATTTGAATAGAATGTGCACTGTACTTTTTTTCTCCTTGAGGAAATGCAAACCTTTTTTCTCCTCTATTTGATTTTCCCATGTAGTTAGTCAGTCAAACTAATGATTCTATTCATCGTGATGAAGTCATGGAGAGAGTCTTTCTTTTTCTAGTATCACTTCTATAAATACAATGAAAGAACCATCCCTTCCTATTTCTTTGTCATGTCATATCGAAAGAAAATAAGACCAAAAAGAGCACCCACCACTTAAGGGACAAAGTAGCTTGACCAATAGGGAGAGGGGGTGGGTGAAGGGGCGGTTTACATACAACTGAGACAAAGTGGTTTATGATGGAATATCATAGGCATTCTTTTCATTTGGTAGATCCAAGTCCATGGCCTATTTCGGGTTCACTCGGAGCTTTGGCAACCACCGTAGGAGGTGTGTTGTACATGCACTCATTTCAAGGGGGTGCAACACTTCTATGTTTGGGCCTAATATTGATCCTATATACCATGTTCGTATGGTGGTGTGATGTTCTATATGAATCCACATTGGAAGGACATCATACAAAAGCAGTCGTGAGGCAAATAGAGTGGTAGATTGGCTTGCTAAAATGGCTCTGGAGTCTGGCATAGGCTTTTCTGAGATGAAAGACTACTGGAGTTTTTCTTCTTGATGATATATGTGGTGTTGCATTTGAGCGTCTGAGCTTGTAATGTTTTGTTCCTGCATGAGGGGGGGATGAATCATATTTCCCCCTGACTTCTCCTAAAAAACATGAAGAGATAGAGGCATATGTTGGTCTCAAACTATAGTTCACATGTACAAGACTAGACACAAGAAAGCATTCCAGCCTACTAGATATGTTTAGCACATCAACCAAGTCACATGGACCGTACATGTTGCTAGACTTAGCTATGGTTGCATAGTCAAACTCATTTCATACCACCAAACATACTTGAATCCTTAAATAATCAAATGTAGTTCATCATGAAGCAAACTATATCATCAACATTAACACTGACATCATCATCATTTTCATCATCATCATCATCATCATTACCATCATAGGTCATCTAGGCTACTTACCAACCTAATCTTTATCATGGATCTAGAAAAGTCCAAAGACTGCAACTATCATCTAAACACTCTCACCTAGACACATGTTGCATCTCTTTCTCTTAGGTTACATGGATACTCACTAACTTTCTGGATGTGGTAACATTTTTCATATTTACATATACTAATATTTGAAATAGGTTTTCTCCAACATAGAAATAGGCGATGGAAACCACCATACTCCATTCAAATAAAACCACACTCATTAGGTAGTCTAGTACCATGATGCCTAGAGAAATAGCAAGAACACAATGCACACATGTGTAGCTACCCTAAGCACATGTCACGAACATATGTCTAGGTTTGTAGTAAGATCTCCATTTTCTCACCCTCTTGAACCTACAACCCATACTATAGGATAAAGGAGGAGAAAATAAAGGCTCTAGGGATTGCATAAGCATACACCTAGTTCTAGAACATCTAGGTTGTAACCTAGAGTCTAGACAACATAGTCCACAGAGGAAAACTCATTAGGTTTCTAAGGTTGATATGTAAGGTTGAGCTAAGTTTGTGTTTCATGTGAGTAATGTTTGGTTTAGTTATTGTTTGTGCTCGGATACCATCCGTCATGAAATCCTTTGTTACCCAAATCCTAAATCCAAATGACTAAAAAATCAATGGAAATAGGATCTAGACATCCGTCCCTCACATGGTATTATCACATTACAAATGTGGAAGTATAAAGGCTTCACATTCATGACTAGATAAAAAGATAAAAGAACCATTTATAATCTAAACATTCAACAAGTTTTATTAAGAAATATTGTCTTAGTACAAGATTTTAGTTACATATTTAAGAGTACAAATCTACAAGTACGCTCATGTACACTAGGGATCTTACAAGTACACCTGACATAGCTCACCAAGCCATTGACGCTCTATCCATCTTTGTACCTATAAAAATATGTGAAACAATATGGGTCAACACATGAGGTGTTGAGTAAACGGTATAAAGATATATGCATACATATATATATACAAACATATATATATATATATATATATATGTTTTGCATAATTTGAAAATAGTTGTAGAAGTAGACAAACAAGAATAAACATATTAAGTATTGAACGAAAAAAGAGATTGTGTTTTATATCATTTTACTCCAATTGTACTAACAACATCATATATCATAAGGCCATTTTGACTAAATTCCCATTAGAAGAGTCTGTAAGGGTGCTCATGATTTGCTAACCCTTTTCTACATGAGGGACAGCAAGGATATCACCAAGAGCTAACCCTTTTATCGACATGGTCTGTCCTATCTTGTGAACTCAATTAGGGTGCCCAGCCTCGTGTCCTTACCCCAAGAATATTGGTAGGTGCACAGGGTTTTGTATGATGGAGCTTCTATATTTTGTCTCAAGTTATAAAGCATTGACAATGAGACTAACATTGAATACAATACTAGAATACTACATGGCAATATTTAAGCAAGTAAACAAGCATACATATGTATCACGATTCAAGCAAGAAAATCATAGTCATATAATTATTAAAGCTCGTACATGATTCAAAAATTCATAAACTAACTTACTCCTTAATCATATAGCCACAAGCTACACCTAATTAATAACAAGATTGTATACATGTATTCGTTTTCATAATTAACCCTAATTGGCTCTAATTTAGGGTTTTGGCCAAGTTAGGTTTCAAGTTGGTAAATTTATTGATTGAGGATCTTTTATTAATTTAGTGGTCATAATCAAGGTGGGGTTCAACTTTCATGTCATTTAGATGTTGCATTAATTTTATATAATCATTACAAGATTTGAAGTCACTTTGGTACACTTAAAGGTCAAAGGAATCATAATAGGGTGTGCAAGATTAAGGATCGTCAATTCAAGGGGTCCAAGCATAGAAGTTGATTTAGATCAATAAGATATAGACACTAGAATCGTATTCAATATTTAAGTGGATGTCCCCAAGGGTATATGCGTCAAGGTCCACACTTGGTATCATCATTTCAACATACATTCAAACATCAGCATATATTTTTGCCAAAATGTCAGAATGTGACTTAGGTGGACATCCACATCAAAGAGGTCAAGAATATTAGAATCAACCATAAGTTGGGAGGGGAGAGAAAAATTAGTGTTCATATCGAGATTCAGCACAAGCAAAACAACTAGGTCCTATGTATCACACTAGGTCATCACTTGTGGACTTAGTCTCCCAAGACCCGCCATAGCACATGAGGGATAGACCTTAGGTATCTAGGTCATAAGGCATCATAAAAAATTTTATTTCAAGTATAAAAGAGAGTATAAATGTATAAGTAGGCTAATGATCCCATTTTATTAATGTCCAACATCCCAACACGTAACAAGGGTGCATACATGTGTATTAAGAATCATATGGATCAACATAGAAAAAAGTGTATTAGGGTTGACATTAGTATTTTGTGAAGGCCCATACTACTAATTTCAATATTAGGATGGAGTTTGATGTCAAATAGGGGCAAGATTACAATTTTAGGGCAAGGTACATCATCAAAGTCACAAAAATAGTCATATATGAAAATAAATGTGGAACAAGTGCAAGAATGGTTCTTTGGTCCCTCGTATAGTTTAAGAGTATATAAAAGATACTAATTCATGATTAGAAGGATGGGATGCATCAATGTTTTACTACTTAGCGTAGTCATGCATTTACCATGGTCAAAAAAGGTTAAAGTTCACATCTTTAGCAAAATAGGAGAGTTAGGAATAAATTTAGGGTTGCAATTATTTTAATTGGATAGGTCATGTTATTGAAATCGAAAATCATATATTATATTATTATTTTGGATACAAGATGTATTATATATGATTTTTACAAGTTTTAAACAAAAATATTGGGTTTTCCAAGGTTTTTACCTTTCTAGCCAACTGCTCCTTCACCCTCCTTGCGCAGGGCCAATGCTAGAAATGGCAGAGCTTGTCAGATCTACCATAAATGGTGGGTAGGATCCCACCCTGGGACTAGATAAGGTGATCCTTTTCCATGGATACACAATTGGTATATGTAAACATTTGAGTAGGGTTAGGAACTCCTCATACTCATATTGTAATGGTGTCAGCTACCATGAATGAAAAGGGTAATTAGGGGAGGAAGGCAAGGATACTACACAACACACAGAGTCCCAATTGGTTTGTGTTCCTCGTTGGGCAAAAGCTTCATTTATGGTGCATACATAGAGTACTTGTCAGATGATGAGTGTGCATAGTTCTCATTAGTTAAGGCGGGTGTCATCGATTGGTGTCCATTGGTTTGTGGTGTCATCAACATGTGTCTTCATCAGTGGATGCATCCTTATCTAGCATGGTATTTGTCAGTCTGGAAACCTGTTAATTGGATCTCACCAGTCTACAATGCTATCAGTTGGTGGCCATTAGTAGAATGCAGATTGATGAAAATGCACACCAGTGAAAGTTTCATCTATGTATGGAATTCATCGGTCAATGAGGATTAAAATATACAAGAATGTTGGTCAAAGTGAATCCAGGGGTGGCGATTGATAATGGTTATGGGCCTAAATTTTAGACCAATCAAAAATATGAGAAGGCTATAGAGAGACCATTTCGATAAAAACTCTAATACAAATCAAAATTTGCTTCATGTCCTAAGCTGGTGTGTAGAGATTGTAGCTTAAATCTTTCATGAAAATCAAGGAATTGTGTCAAAAACTTGAAAATTTGGCTTAAAACTAAACAAAATTAAATGAAATTTGATTGTAAAATAGAGTGCAAAATATACATGAAAAATTAAGATAAAATATAACTAAGATTAGAATTAATATACATTCATGAGGAAGATATAAATGTTCTTTACGCCTACTGCTAAAGCAAACACATTACGAGCTGACACAAAGAAATGTCCTTCAGACCTATTGGCACAATAGACACATATGAGAGAAACATAAATAAGAATGAGAAGACATTATTTTAGGTCTGATGCAAAGTGAAAACAAGATAGAGTAGACATAAGTTCTATACTACAAGTCAAACCATAACACCAACTTAAAAGTATAGAAATATATTCTATAAGGATGTTGGCTTAAAGTCTCATTGAGGTGAAAACAACTCTAAGAGCACAACTCTAAGTCGCACCAAGGTGATGTCATGTTAAGTCTCCCCAAATGAGAAAAATTCTCATTATAGTGAGATTGCCTACAAGTATCCCCACATGAGCAAAATCTCTAGTAAGCTTGACCCCAAGTCTCACTAATGTGAACACACCAACAAGTATCACTTAGGTGAGTATGATGCTACATTTCATTGAGGTGAGTTGACACTAAGTCTCACTGTGGTGAACAGGATGCTAAGTCTCATTCTAGTAAGCAAGACACTACATCTCATGAGGTGAGTGGGACACTAAGTTTCAATATGGTGAGATGGACATTAGGTCTCACTCAAGTGAGCATAGTTATATGTCTTGCTAGACTTCACTCCTCATCATGAGTGGGTTCACCTAGCATGCTTTGGAACTCATCTTGAAAGTCAAAAACTATTTACACTCTATTCTTGTACAACTAATATGGTTATTTAAACAATGAAATCATGAAAAATGTCAATCCAAATTATTAAAAGAAATAAATGAATATATGTGAAAAAAACTTCAATATTAGAAAATATTTGGTGATGGATTATGGGTACAACCATTGCACCCAATATCTGGCTAAGAGGCACTTAAGGTTAACTTGGAATAAGAAGAAGCAATACAAACATATTAAGTATGTGAGCAATGTACCAAAGGATGACATTACATGGAAAATATGAGTTAACATGATACTCACAAATCACAATGATTATGACTAAGTTGATGATCAATTTTTAAAATATGAGTCCATGATCAATATGATTGACAGTAATAAAATAAAATTAGTCAAAATAGATCCAAATATCACGAATAAGATGTCATATTTTTAGAGATTTATACATTAAATTCCCATGAGTGCAAAGACTTTTGATCGAAGTGGATGTACAACTCATAGATAGTCTGGTACATACTACCTTCTTTGGACATTTTCACCCTAACTTGAGATGATTCCATAACATAAAAACCTAGAATGAGTTCTCATATCCAAACCTATCAAAAATACCTAAACATGCACACATGATCCCATGTCATATATAGGCTCACATGCCACGATGTCTTCAACATAATACCCATAAGGATTGAGGGCAAGCATGGTGCATATTGGGTACATGGCTTGCTTTGGGGGTTGGACCCCACCCTATTTGATCATTATAATGACCTATTCAACCAAATCAAAGACCTACAAGACACAGAATTCACTAGGCATGCACCCCCACATTCCCACTTTTATTGGTCATGAAATGTTAGTCAACACACCAAGAAGCCTTTGGAAGATGGAGCATGCCTCAAGAACACACACCTACCCACTTAGAATTGGTTAATCAAATGCTAGTCAAACACAATTGGAGGCCTTTGGAAGGTGTGGCACACCTCAGGCTTATGCCCCTCTTTTTCAACTTTGACTAGTCAATGAATGTCAGCCAAATGCACCCATAAGTGTGTAGATGGTAGGGCACCCACTTGGAACATGCCTTGCCGCCTCTTCAGATAGGAGAGGCTCCACTTAAACCCTAAACCTAGGTAACCTCCTAGGCCCCATATATATTGTAACACCCCTGACCTGGGTTATGAACTAACCCTGGAAGTTTTGCCTAAATATGTAATTAATATACTTGTGAACACTCCCTGGCATGTAATTAAGTTCCTCAGGAACATTTATTTTCAATATTGCTCCTTTTTGTATAAAGTTGTAGCATTGTGTTGTATGCAGGGACCTATGTGCAAATTACCCAGTTTAAGGGTTGAACTTGCAAAATTCACAAGATGAGATGTGTCTCTGATGTTGAAACATCATTAGGATGCCTATGATGAAGTTTGAGGGATTTCCCAAGCTTGAGCACCAAGGTGCAGCTGAGGAAGCAATCCCCATGCTTAGAAACCCTAATTTGGGGTAAAATGCAATTTACCCAAATATAGGGGTCCAAGTTGTAATTCTTAATATCTAGAACATCTTTTATGACTCTTGTCATCATTTAGAGTAGAAATGATGAAAGGGACACATCAAAGATTGATCAGATAAGAAAAGATGATCTTTGTGGTGAAAAACACCTAATTTGGGTATAGAAATCTTTCATGGATGTACCCTAGTTGTAGGTTGGCTTTCTTTACCCTTAGATCTTGAGATTCAATGAGATTTTCATAAGGATAGATGAGTTTGGACGTGCCTTTGAGCAAGGAGGGACCTAGATGTGATTTCCAATCTTGTAAGGTCCTTAGGATGAAAAAGGGGCTAAAGTATATAAGCCACCTCTTTACAAGATAAGTGAACGATCTTTCCTTTACTTCATTCTCATCTCTTCTTGATCAAACGGCCAAGGGTAGCTCTGGAGCTCAGGGGGACGACCAACCTGTTCTAGGTAAGAGAACCCCACCTTCTAGCTCGAATTCATGGAGGAATTCACTTTCTAAGGTTGGTTTTGTGGTTAGCTTACTTAGTCTTCTTGTTCTAGCCGACCAAAGCAACGTTTCCTTGGAGAATTCACCTCTGACCAAGTTGTGGAAGCTCAAGGATGCCATTAAAGCTTGGAGCTTGAAGGCTTGGAAGCTCTAGGATCAACCTTTAGGCGGGTTTTATAACTCTAAACTCATGCTTTATATGTATGCTTAATTCTTGCAATTTACTTGGTAAATTCTCCTTCTACCACCCTTCTTCCTTGCACGTTTGCAAGCAAATCAGTGGAGAAACCGACCTTGCTAGAGGTTGAAGATGAGGGGCGTGATTCCCTATGTTACTTTTTCAAATGACCTTGGACCCTTTTGGTCCAAACGGTTGCAAACCGTTTGGGTTCAAACGGTTTCAAACCGTTTGCTCTCAAACGGTCTTGCAAGACCGTTTGGATTGAAACGGTCTCAAGACCATTTGAAAGAGTTGACCAAGGGACGACCGTTTGAGGGTCTGTTCCTAACATATTGAATTTCATCTCTACAAAGAATCAAAGTCTAATTCTTAACCAATTGAGAGTTGAAGGCACTTCAACATGAAACCCTAATCGGGTGAAAAAGTGTTGATTTAACATATAGATCTTGTTGAGTTTTGGGTTGAAGGACCCAAACGGTCTCAAGACCGTTTGGGGATTCCTCCAAACGGTCCCAAGACCGTTTGGGCACAACCCAAGACCGTTTGAAGGTTTAGGGTTGAGTTAATCTAATGGTTTGAAGGTCCAATTGTAGGAAATTGATGAATTGATGAAAATTACTGATTTTGACATAATTGGACTTCGACCTTAGTCAAAACGATTTGGATCTTGGTCAAACTTTGGGCAAACGGTCTCAAGACCGTTTGGATGATGTCCAAACGACCTCAAGACCGTTTGGGCCAAGTTTGAGCCCAATTGGAGGTCAATTGATAGGTTCAACCTTGAATTGATTCACATTGTTGAACATTGATGACCAATCAACTTGAAACCCTAATTGAGAACGATTGAACCCTAATTGGCTTGCAATTGAGGGTCAACTTGATGTCTAAGTGGCTAAGGATAACTCTAATTGACTCAATTTATAAGTGGTTAGCATAGCTTTGATCAATTGATGGCTTCATCACACATATCCATGAACATTGGTGACCTTTGAACCCCTTTGGAGGTCCAAACTGTCTCAAGACCGTTTGGGCTCAAACGACCTCAAGACCGTTTGGGCTCAAACGACCTCAAGGTCGATTGGTCCAAACGACCTCAAACCGATTGAAGCTCCAAACGGTTTGGAAGTCAACCCTTCCAAACGGTCTTCACCTCCAAACGGTCTCAAGACCGTTTGGATACAAACGGTCTCAAGACCGTTTGGGGTCAAACGGTCTCAAGACCGTTTGGGTGGTTGAAACCGTTTGAAGGTTGAAACCGTTTGGAGATTGGTGATGGTTTGTACTTAACCATTTGATGGTGTAATTAGCTCAATGATGATTCAATCTAAACCCTAATGGTAACCTAGGTCATTAAGGGACTATGTGATTAGTGAGTTAACCCATGATGGTGATCATGTGGCAAATTACCAAAATACCCTTGAGGGGTCTAAAGGGATAAAACCTTGTTCTAATCAAACCCTAATCACATGATGTTGATGTTTTGGCTTATGTTAGTCAATGGAGACTTATCTCAACCTGATCTAGAGTGGTGTTGTCACCATCTACTAATGAGAAGAGAGAGAAAGTATTTCTAGAGTGAGAAAGTATCCTAAGAGAGAAAGTACCCTTTTTAAGGTGGAAACTTTAGTGAGATACTTCAATTACACATGAATGTGCATGTTTAGGGAATGACCCACCTATGTGAGGTCATGGAAACCCTATTTATAATATCTAATGGATCTTAATCCTAATTAAGAGCCTTAATAATGATGTTTCTCTTACATGATGATGTAATGAGTACAATTCACCATGGAGTGAATAGTAAACCCTAAGTTTAGAGTGAAGACATGAAAGATGAATAGTAAACCCTAATTCAATTGAATAAAACCCTAATTGATGACCAGTTGAGGGTTATTTAAGGGTCAAATCAGTTGAAGGTTGACCTATTTAACTCAATTGAAGTATGAGGGTAGGCCCAATTGAGGACTGGTTCCATGTATCCAATGATTGAAGGAATCAACATTGGAAACCCTAATTCAATTGGATGCTTTATGTAATGGAGGTCCAATGTGATTGAATCTCTTGAGAATTAAGATGATGAATGAACCATTGACCCAATGATGATTAGTAATGATAAACAAATAAGGTACAAAGGTTGAAACCCTAACAGTATCCAAGGGACTAGTACCAATTAAGGAATGAATCCCTAATTGCTTACTGGACCAATGACTTGATACACTACGTTAAGCAGAGTTGTATGCTCTTGATTGAAGGGTTGATATGACCTAATCAATTTGAGATGATGTTAACATGAATTCATACATGAATATGATTCATGTGGTGATTAAGGGTATGATCCTTAAGAAGAGAGATCATGAAACCCTAATCATGAATATAAACCCTAATTGACAGGGCTTTTGGGTTTTAACCCTAGTTGAGGGTAATTCCATGTGAAACCCTAGTTGAAGGTGATTCCATGTGAAACCCTAGATAAGAGTAATTCCATGTGAAACCCTAGTTGAAGGTGATTCCATGTGAAACCCTAGATAAGAGTGATTCCATGTGAATCCCTAGTTGAGGGGGATTCCAAGGGAAACCCTAATTTGAGAATGCATCCTTAATTGTTAAATTGTTTACTATTATCTGTTGAATGTACCATGCAGGTGGTTATGAGATGATGGGCATATCCAGATATGGAGTGCCATGTTATATTAATGAACCATGCAGGTTGTTATGAGATGATGGGCATATCCAGGTATGGAATGCCATGTTATATTAATGAACCATGCAGGTTGTTATGAGATGATGGTTATATCCAGGAATGGAATGCCATGTTGTATTCATTAAAAGCATGTCTTAAGCTTTATGAATAATGAATCATCTTGATGCACTGTTAGGTGACATCTTTTGTGATTTACGGGCTGTAAGAGCCATAAATGTTATCAAGGTCATGCTTGACAAAAAGTTAGGCCTGCTACATTTTAGTATTCTCATATATAGCTGTGTTGTTGTATGATGATAAGAATACTGAATGTACCTAACTAATCAAGTGAAATGTAGAGTCCTGATCATAGATCCATCATTGTCAGAGTCTAAATGATGGTGAAGCAGGTTTTCCCCAGGGAACTCCTGGATCATATACTTTTGAGAATATGGGGTACATGGATGTGTAGAACCTTACATCCTAGTGTAGGTATTTGATGTAAATTCTTGTAGTCCGTCATACCTTCACTAAAAGAGAAATGGTGAGAGGATTTGATGTAGATTCATGTAGTCCATCATTCCCCACCACACAGTCTAAAAGGTGAGATGCATCCCTATACTCCCTTAAAAACATAATCAACAGCGTAGTATATCTGTTAGAGTTATCTACGAGTTATTTGATTGATGTTACCTTGAATAGCATAGATGTTCTCATATTTCATTATTGGTTGAACTCTTGCTTACCATCAAACTGCTAGTGAATACCTTGAAGGCTTTTATTGCTTTAGTTATTCCCTGCTTTGCTTATAAAGCTTCTAGTGGAGAGTTATAACTCTCGCTGGGGCAATTATGTATAATTGTCTCACCCCGTAGACTTCTACTTTTTAGGTGGTCGTCGAAGACGGAGGGACAAGAACTCAGGTGACCAATCCCAGCAGCATCAAGAGCAGTAGTTATCTCAGGTGGAGATCTAGCCTACTGCATGGTGTAGTATAGAGTCAGTCTTATGTGTCCTCTGTACTCTCAGGTCCTGGAGTGTTTTGAGTATGAATTCTTAAGAAGTTTTGTATCATTTCCTATATAATTACTCAAGAAGTAATTGTCAGTGATGTAAATAGTTAAATCCTTTTCTATGGAAAAGGTTTGAGGTTTCAAGCTCTTGTCTCAAAAAGTTTTAATTTCCTGTGATTTTTGGTCTTCCGCTGTTTACCGAATGCTTCCGCACATGTTTAAATCGAGATTAATTCGTGGTTTGGAGATCGGAGCCCACAATTAAGTGGTATCAGAGCTCTAGGTTCACCGAGTCTACAGAGGCATAGGACATAGGAAGTCGAGTCTATCTTTAGTATTCCTTCCTTATCTAATAGAGTCTTCTACTCCTCAGGAGAAGAAGATACTTTAGATGTCAGAGCCACATGATGAGTATGTGGGAGAAAGTAGTGTCAGTGCACCTCAAGGCGGTGCAGAAGTACCAGAGGTGGAACAGCTTGTACCAGAACAACTTAGAGAGCCACCCCAGTTTGACCCAGCTGATATGGGTAACCCAGCAGTCCAAACTATGTTGGGCAGTTTATGACTGCCATAACACATATAACCGACAGGTTGCCTATGCCTGCACCTAGGGCACCTGTCCAACCAGAGGGGCAAGGTATCGGGAAGACGTTCGAGCGACTACATCATGTCGGAGCTACCGAGTACCATGGGACTGCTGACCCCGCAGATGCTGATCTGTGGTTGACAGAGCTGGAGAAGGCTTTCAGGATCCTCAACATCCCTGAAGCTGAGAAGGTTAGACATGCTGTCTATCTTCTTAAAGGAAGTGCTGGTCACTGGTGGACCATGGAAGAGCAGAAGAGACCTGGAATAGAAATCTCGTGGGAAGACTTTCGGCGGGAATTTGTCCAAAGATATTTTCCGAAGACCTTCCTAGACGAGAAGATCTCTCAGTTTGAGAGACTGAGACAGGGTATGATGAACATTAGCGAGTATGAAGCTAAGTTCATGGAGCTGTTGCGGTTTTGTCCGCACATGGCTGCCACAGAAGGAGTGAGAATCAGGAGATTCGAGAGGGGTTTGAATGCTGACATGTCTACCCCAGTGTCTGCCTTAGAGAACCGAGACAGATTCTCTACCTTCGTTGAATCAGTCCGAAGGGTAGAGAGATATGTGGTTGAGAAGAGGCAAACCCAGAAAAGATATCCACAATTCCAGGGTTCTTCATCTATGGACTTTAAGAAGTCTAGATCCTCTACACCTAACCCTCCACCATCTAGACCTAGTTCTCAGACTGAGTGGTCTCCAAGTAGGGAGAGGGATCTTAGTTATATTCCAAATAAGGCCTCCAATATAGCATCAACATCGGTGTCTGAACCTCACCGACCTTATACTATACCTAGAATCAGTTATCAATGCAGACAACCGGGACATCTGGTAAAAGATTGTCCAGACGGGAATCCAATGATGACTCAACCTCAGGGGCAGAGTCAGCAAGGATCACAAAGGAGGCAGTTTTCTAGTAACAATAGAGGACGTGGACAGACGTCCCGGGCAGGTCAAAGGAAATAAAGTCATTCTGACATTTCATTTTCATGATTCTATGTGTTAAAAATATGAAAATAGTTGTTTTTGAAATTATTTTGACTAGTCCTATAAGGACACAAGGGAGATGAGAAATTATATCTCACTCAATGTTCCTTAAAATGTTTTATAATCTCTCTTATCTGTATGTCAAAAGATGAGATTTAGAAATGATGCCTGGAGGAAATATAGGAATGGAAAATCTTGTGTGTATAAGGATATGAAAAGTGAGGAATGAGGCAGTATGTAAGTGCATACTACTTGATCTCAGTATTTGTAAACCCTGGCCAGGTATACAGCTATTGATGATAAAGTGAGTATGGAAACTCCTAGATTGATATCTTTTTGATTGCCCTGATCAAGCAATCATTCTGATACAATCTAATGAGTATCATGAAATAAGAAATATGGAACAATTAAAAAGGGGAAAGCTATGTGTCATCCCCAACAAAAAGGGAAGAGCTATGTGTCATTCCCAAACAATTAAAAAGGGGAAAGCTATGTGTCATCCCCAACAAAAAGGGAAGAGCTATGTGTCATTCCCAAACAATTAAAAAGGGGAAAGCTATGTGTCATCCCCAACAAAAAGGGAAGAGCTATGTGTCATTCCCAATTAAAAAGGGAAAAGCTATGTGTCATTCCCAATCAAAGAGGGAAAAGCTATGTGTCATTCCCAAACCAACAAAAAGGGAAGAGCTATGTGTCATTCCCAAACCAACAAAAAGGGAAGAGCTATGTGTCATTCCCAATCAAAGAGGGAAAAGCTATGTGGCATTTCCAATTAATAAGAAGAACTGTGTGAACTATCCCAATTACATAGAGTTGTAAAGGATTACTGAGTAAATTATCCTTGTTAGAAATATATGTTGTTCCTTTTGATAAATACTCTTGGGTGATGATAGAAGTATGTTCTTTTATGCTTCTTCTTTCCAATAATATGGACATCATATGTTAGGGGTTTATGCTCTGCATAAACATTGGTAAGGTTGAATTAGTGAAAGGAGCCTTGTGTGGAATTGTAGAATTCATGATACCTCCATGATATTAAGATAATATGTGGAGACTTGAGGGCATGATTAATGAATACTTTGTTTCTCCTTTTGTCTGAGATTTCGGGGACAAAATCCTTGTTAGGGGTTTATGATTTGTAACACCCCTGACCTGGGTTATGAACTAACCCTGGAAGTTTTGCCTAAATATGTAATTAATATACTTGTGAACACTCCCTGGCATGTAATTAAGTTCCTCAGGAACATTTATTTTCAATATTGCTCCTTTTTGTATAAAGTTGTAGCATTGTGTTGTATGCAGGGACCTATGTGCAAATTACCCAGTTTAAGGGTTGAACTTGCAAAATTCACAAGATGAGATGTGTCTCTGATGTTGAAACATCATGAGGATGCCTATGATGAATTTTGAGGGATTTCCCAATCTTGAGCACCAAGGTGCAGCTGAGGAAGCAATCCCCATGCTTAGAAACCCTAATTTGGGGTAAAATGCAATTTACCCAAATATAGGGGTCCAAGTTGTAATTCTTAATATCTAGAACATCTTTTATGACTCTTGTCATCATTTAGAGTAGAAATGATGAAAGGGACACATCAAAGATTGATCAGATAAGAAAAGATGATCTCTGTGGTGAAAAACACCTAATTTGGGTATAGAAATCTTTCATGGATGTACCCTAGTTGTAGGTTGGCTTTCTTTACCCTTAGATCTTGAGATTCCATGAGATTTGCATAAGGATAGATGATTTTGGACGTGCCTTTGAGCAAGGAGGGACCTAGATGTGATTTCCAATCTTGTAAGGTCCTTAGGATGAAAAAGGGGCTAAAGTATATAAGCCACCTCTTTACAAGATAAGTGAACGATCTTTCCTTTACTTCATTCTCATCTCTTCTTGCTCAAACGGCCAAGGGTAGCTCTGGAGCTCAGGGGGACGACCAACCTGTTCTAGGTAAGAGAACCCCACCTTCTAGCTCGAATTCATGGAGGAATTCACTTTCTAAGGTTGGTTTTGTGGTTAGCTTACTTAGTCTTCTTGTTCTAGCCGACCAAAGCAACGTTTCCTTGGAGAATTCACCTCTGACCAAGTTGTGGAAGCTCAAGGACGCCATTAAAGCTTGGAGCTTGAAGGCTTGGAAGCTCTAGGATCAACCTTTAGGCGGGTTTTATAACTCTAAACTCATGCTTTATATGTATGCTTAATTCTTGCAATTTACTTGGTAAATTCTCCTTCTACCACCCTTCTTCCTTGCACGTTTGCAAGCAAATCAGTGGAGAAACCGACCTTGCTAGAGGTTGAAGATGAGGGGCGTGATTCCCTATGTTACTTTTTCAAATGACCTGGGACCCTTTTGATCCAAACGGTTGCAAACCGTTTGGGCTCAAACGGTTTCAAACCGTTTGCTCTCAAACGGTCTTGCAAGACCGTTTGGATTGAAACGGTCTCAAGACCGTTTGAAAGAGTTGACCAAGGGACGACCGTTTGAGGGTCTTTTCCTAACATATTGAATTTCATCTCTACAAAGAATCAAAGTCTAATTCTTAACCAATTGAGAGTTGAAGGCACTTCAACATGAAACCCTAATCGGGTGAAAAAGTGCTGATTTAACATATAGATCTTGTTGAGTTTTGGGTTGAAGGACCCAAACGGTCTCAAGACCATTTGGGGATTCCTCCAAACGGTCCCAAGACCGTTTGGGCACAACCCAAGACCGTTTTAAGGTTTAGGGTTGAGTTAATCTAATGGTTTGAAGGTCCAATTGTAGGAAATTGATGAATTGATGAAAATTACTGATTTTGACCTAATTGGACTTCGACCTTAGTCAAAACGATTTGGATCTTGGTCAAACTTTGGGCAAACGGTCTCAAGACCGTTTGGATGATGTCCAAACGACCTCAAGACCGTTTGGGCCAAGTTTGAGCCCAATTGGAGGTCAATTGATAGGTTCAACCTTGAATTGATTCACATTGTTGAACATTGATGACCAATCAACTTGAAACCCTAATTGAGAACGATTGAACCCTAATTGGCTTGCAATTGAGGGTCAATTTGATGTCTAAGTGGCTAAGGCTAACCCTAATTGACTCAATTTATAAGTGGTTAGCATAGATTTGATCAATTGAGGGCTTCATCACACATATCCATGAACATTGGTGACCTTTGAACCCCTTTGGAGGTCCAAACGGTCTCAAGACCGTTTGGGGCCAAACGGTCTCAAGACCGTTTGGGCTCAAACGACCTCAAGACCGTTTGGGCTCAAACGACCTCAAGGTCGATTGGTCCAAACGACCTCAAACCGATTGAAGCTCCAAACGGTTTGGAAGTCAACCCTTCCAAACGGTCTTCACCTCCAAACGGTCTCAAGACCGTTTGGATACAAACGGTCTCAAGACCGTTTGGGTGGTTGAAATCGTTTGAAGGTTGAAACCGTTTGGAGATTGGTGATGGTTTGTACTTAACCATTTGATGGTGTAATTAGCTCAATGATGATTCAATCTAAACCCTAATGGTAACCTAGGTCATTAAGGGACTATGTGATTAGTGAGTTAACCCATGATGGTGATCATGTGGAAAATTACCAAAATACCCTTGAGGGGTCTAAAGGGATAAAACCTTGTTCTAATCAAACCCTAATCACATGATGTTGATGTTTTGGCTTATGTTAGTCAATGGAGACTTATCTCAACCTAATCTAGAGTGGTGTTGTCACCATCTACTAATGAGAAGAGAGAGAAAGTATTTCTAGAGTGAGAAAGTATCCTAAGAGAGAAAGTACCCTTTTTAAGGTGGAAACTTTAGTGAGATACTTCAATTACACATGAATGTGCATGTTTAGGGAATGACCCACCTATGTGAGGTCATGGAAACCCTATTTATAATATCTAATGGATCTTAATCCTAATTAAGAGCCTTAATAATGATGTTTCTCTTACATGATGATGTAATGAGTACAATTCACCATGGAGTGAATAGTAAACCCTAAGTTTAGAGTGAAGACATGAAAGATGAATAGTAAACCCTAATTCAATTGAATAAAACCCTAATTGATGACCAGTTGAGGGTTATTTAAGGGTCAAATCAGTTGAAGGTTGACCTATTTAACTCAATTGAAGTATGAGGGTAGGCCCAATTGAGGACTGGTTCCATGTATCCAATGATTGAAGGAATCAACATTGGAAACCCTAATTCAATTGGATGCTTTATGTAATGGAGGTCCAATGTGATTGAATCTCTTGAGAATTAAGATGATGAATGAACCATTGACCCAATGATGATTAGTAATGATAAACAAATAAGGTACAAAGGTTGAAACCCTAACAGTATCCAAGGGACTAGTACCAATTAAGGAATGAATCCCTAATTGCTTACTGGACCAATGACTTGATACACTACGTTAAGCAGAGTTGTATGCTCTTGATTGAAGGGTTGATATGACCTAATCAATTTGAGATGATGTTAACATGAATTCATACATGAATATGATTCATGTGGTGATTAAGGGTATGATCCTTAAGAAGAGAGATCATGAAACCCTAATCATGAATATAAACCCTAATTGACAGGGCTTTTGGGTTTTAACCCTAGTTGAGGGTAATTCCATGTGAAACCCTAGTTGAAGGTGATTCCATGTGAAACCCTAGATAAGAGTAATTCCATGTGAAACCCTAGTTGAAGGTGATTCCATGTGAAACCCTAGATAAGAGTGATTCCATGTGAATCCCTAGTTGAGGGGGATTCCAAGGGAAACCCTAATTTGAGAATGCATCCTTAATTGTTAAATTGTTTACTATTATCTGTTGAATGTACCATGCAGGTGGTTATGAGATGATGGGCATATCCAGATATGGAGTGCCATGTTATATTAATGAACCATGCAGGTTGTTATGAGATGATGGGCATATCCAGGTATGGAATGCCATGTTATATTAATGAATCATGCAGGTTGTTATGAGATGATGGTTATATCCAGGAATGGAATGCCATGTTGTATTCATTAAAAGCATGTCTTAAGCTTTATGAATAATGAATCATCTTGATGCACTGTTAGGTGACATCTTTTGTGATTTACGGGCTGTAAGAGCCATAAATGTTATCAAGGTCATGCTTGACAATAAGTTAGGCCTGCTACATTTTAGTATTCTCATATATAGCTGTGTTGTTGTATGATGATAAGAATACTGAATGTACCTAACTAATCAAGTGAAATGTAGAGTCCTGATCATAGATCCATCATTGTCAGAGTCTAAATGATGGTGAAGCAGGTTTTCCCCAGGGAACTCCTGGATCATATACTTTTGAGAATATGGGGTACATGGATGTGTAGAACCTTACATCCTAGTGTAGGTATTTGATGTAAATTCTTGTAGTCCGCCATACCTTCACTAAAAGAGAAATGGTGAGAGGATTTGATGTAGATTCATGTAGTCCATCATTCCCCACCACACAGTCTAAAAGGTGAGATGCATCCCTATACTCCCTTAAAAACATAATCAACAGCGTAGTATATCTGTTAGAGTTATCTACGAGTTATTTGATTGATGTTACCTTGAATAGCATAGATGTTCTCATATTTCATTATTGGTTGAACTCTTGCTTACCATCAAACTGCTAGTGAATACCTTGAAGGCTTTTATTGCTTTAGTTATTCCCTGCTTTGCTTATAAAGCTTCTAGTGGAGAGTTATAACTCTCGCTGGGGCAATTATGTATAATTGTCTCACCCCGTAGACTTCTACTTTTTAGGTGGTCATCGAAGACGGAGGGACAAGAACTCAGGTGACCAATCCCAGCAGCATCAAGAGCAGTAGTTATCTCAAGTGGAGATCTAGCCTGCTGCATGGTGTAGTATAGAGTCAGTCTTATGTATCCTCTGTACTCTCAGGTCCTGGAGTGTTTTGAGTATGAATTCTTGAGAAGTTTTGTATCATTTCCTATATAATTACTCAAGAAGTAATTGTCAGTGATGTAAACAGTTAAATCCTTTTCTATGGAAAAGGTTTGAGGTTTCAAGCTCTTGTCTCAAAAAGTTTTAATTTCCTGTGATTTTTGGTCTTCCGCTGTTTACCGAATGCTTCCGCACATGTTTAAATCGAGATTAATTCGTGGTTTGGAGATCGGAGCCCACATATATTGCCTCCTAAACACCATTTCAAAGGCCTAGAAAGAGGCTACACTTTTAGATCTCAAACTCTAGCCCTGGTTGTTTGAGTGATATATCCCAATTAGATATGTCACTCTTGGGAACCAAAAAGGAATCTTTCTCCATCAAGTGTAAAACTAAACACCCTCCCCAAACACTTAGATCTTCCCTCGCCAATTGCTAAGTCAAACAGAGAAAAGATCCATTTCCACTTCCCTAAACATTCAAGCAATGTAGTATGGGCCTTACAACCAAGTAAATTTCTCTCTCTTCTCCCCCTTTATGGATCCAAGTTATTTTGTAATAAGATCACTTGGGTTGATTATCATCAATATGATGTTCTTATTTTTAATCTCTCTTTTATAGGTAGTTATTGTTGTTATTTTGCACCATTTTGTACATCTAAGACCCATTTATTTAACAACATATAATTATCCTTGTCGGTCGTGTGATATAAAAAGTGGCATCATGGGGTTCTCAACTCCTTCCCCACACATAATATGATGCCTTACCCGATCTTTGCTCGATCTCTTGCCTTATCCCCCCACTTTCTGGAGTATTTATACTTTTTTCGTTATAGATGTTGTGGCAACTCTATTTTTCCTTTTTGACCCTACATCCATTTGCATACATCTATTCTATTCTAATACCAAAAAAGTGCACCAAAACTATACCCATGGATCGTATTCCTACTTTAGAAATGTACATGTCTTAGATTTGGGTGTTTGACACGCTTGAGATATGCGTTAAATGCAAGTGCACGTATCGAAGTAATATAGGCCTTGTGAGGCCCGAGTCGAACTCAGGGAAACGTAAATTTCAGTAGACTACTACGAACTAGTCATGATCAGCTAAACCGATTAGAAAAGTTGATTGTTGGTTTTGACATAAGAAAAATAAGACAAAGAGAAAAACAAAGCGAGCGATGATTAAATGGTTGATTTAATCAAATGGAATGGGAATCCTTAGGATTACGGTTTCACCACGAGGTATCACTGCATGCAATTCTACACAACTAACATAACTCATCCCTTATCCTAGATAGAGGCTTGTACTCAAATTTCTTACTTCCACGATGCAATCCACTACCTAGTTCTAGGTCAGTTCCACGCCAATAGTAACTTATACCCTAGATCTAAGTGCATTAATTAATACTATGGGTATCCACCATTAATCGTACATTACCTTGTCTAAGGAATTTATAGGCTAATGTGTTAATCGTGCCTTTCCAACCACTAATCCTCCATCAAGAGCAATTAATAGTATTAGAAATCAACTATGGTGATCAAGCATAGCAAATTGCGATAGAAACACGATAACATATCAGGGAGAATTTAGACAAATTATGATAATCAATGGAAAATTGTCATATAGTGATTCCTCGGGCTACTCTCGGTCCCAAGGACAATGGGGATTAGCCCCGCATGTTCATCTCAATGATACACATGGAGAAGAAAGAGGAAAACATGGGGAAACGAATGAGAATACGATGTAACCCCTGAAATAGAGAAGATCTGGATGATCCTCGGTGTGAGATGCATGTTCTGCAACCTTCTAGTGGTATAATCTCCCGTCTACGGCTCTTGAATCCCCCGAAACATTGCTTTTGGCTCCGTTCTTTGCTCTCCTCTCCTTTGGGACTCGTGCGACGGAATAGAACGTGATACCCTGGTCTGGGTCGTCTTTCTTTAGGTATAGGTATGACTTATGGCCGCCGATCTATCCATGATGTTAGATTGTGCGGTTCTGAATCCAGTTCTGATCCGACGGCGTCGATACTATCGACACCTTAGGGCACTCGCGCTTCCTGTGTCTGGTTGATACCATCGACAGATGGTCGATGGAAGTGACATCTGCTCACTCCAAAATGAGGTTCCCTTATTGACTTCTCAGTACCATCGACAGATCTATCGATGGCATCGACGGGGTGTGATCTCTCCATGTCGGCCAATGATGGGTTCTTGATAGCAGTGATGAAGTGTCGATGGTATCAACACTTCCTGTAACAGTAGGTACCTAAAAAAGAGAGAAAAACACAAGTTAGTCTATGGGATTTAATAATTCATTCAAAATAGGATAAAATAAGATAAATTTGATGTATACAATGATTATAGGCTAAAAGAAATGAACCATGCCATTATAGTCACAAAGATGATGAATGAACACATAAAATAAGTACAAAATTAGCCTATAAATGTGACTCAAAATCCCTGCATCAAACTCCCCTAAGCTTGAATCTTTCTCGTCCTCAAGTAACAAAACTATAAAATATGATTGAGAGGGTCAACTAAAGAACATAATCACATTAAATGATATCTCAAAATGATTCCCGCCTGCAATCCACATACCGACCCTTACCAATCATGGAACGATAACTACCCTTTAGGCGACAAGAATTATTCATGAAAGATGCCCACCCCAAGATCAAAGAACACTATTAAGTAAAGCAGTTAATATAATAAAATCCTCCGGTTCAGGCTTGGTGCATCTTGTGATCTCTTATCTACGTTGTTCATTTTTTTAACTACCATCTAAATGGAAGCAGCTCTCCTGATCTACATGAATGAGGAGAAAATCATAGGTGGCCTACCACTTAGAGCAACGGGTGAATGGAATAGGCGGATGTGGAAGAAATGGAAGCACATTATAGCCAATCATGCAATACAAAAATAATTAACCTATGATGATGCAGAAGCAAATGATAATGATCCTAATGGTAACATTTTTGGTGAAATGATGTGTGCACTATCATTCTGTCTCAGAGTGAGATGGAATATCTAAGAAAACTGCATCATGTGCCCATTCTTCTTAATGTACAGTTGAAAACATGTTCCTTTCTCCCTCTTTTTCTTTGTTACTTCTCCATCTTTTTATTTTTTTTCTTTTTTTTCCTTTTTTTCAAACCCTCTTTTCATAAATTATATGGATTGTTTTTTGGGCTTCCTTCTTTTTACATAACTTGTATACTGGATGCATTCTCTTCTAAACTTTTCTAAGGGTATGGAACAAATTTACCACCTTTATTGTTTTTAGAAGAACATATAGACACATGATGTAACACATGCTTAAAAGATGCCAATGGAACTAGATGATAATAGTTATGCAACTAAATGACATGCACCTGAGGATAATGTGCATGTATCACTACTCTGTATTTTTTTCATTTTCATGCAATTAAATGCAAAATAACTATAATGTAGGATCTATCTATATGAAATGCAATCAAAGAGAGAAAGACGATTATGTGCTCCCAATCCTTATGGTGGAGTGTGAATGACATTGTGGTGGAACATATCACAAGGTTAATTGACAGAACCTTCAGAAAGAATTATATGTCCCTCCTTACTGACTTGTGTACAGGTTAATCAAGGGATTTCTCTCTCTCACTTCAAATTAGAGTCATGTTAACATTTGGTCGGTTTAGGCCGAAACATCCATGTCAACCTCTTCACGTGAACCATAAGGATAAACATTCATGTTCATATGTTTTAGAGTTGACCTACCCAATAAGTTTCACAAGTTAAGTCCTCAAGTTCTCACAAGGCAAGCTTACATTTTTTTTATTTTCATTTATATTTTTTTTTCTCACAAGCCCCCAAGGTGAAAACATAAGATGACATGCATTGCATTACAACTCCATTGATTACACTAGATAGATAGTGGATCCTAGAAAATAGTAAATCCTAGAAACAAAGACAACTTATATTTCAAAAGTAAAAGAAACATAAGTAAATAAAAACTAAGATAGAGGGTTGTTCCAACACCCCCCCCCCCAATCTTGAATATGACTATGACCTCATAGTCAACATTCCCACTTAAGAGGTGGAACAGCGGTACCATTCGCTTTGAAGTGTGGTGAAGATGGACGGTTGGATGCTAAAGTGGACCAAGTAATGATTTCTATCTCCCTCTTTTTGGTGGTCCACTTTTGTGTCTTAGTGGTTCTAAGACGTGACTCTCTTCATCCTTCTTTTCTCTGCAAAAAACTGCGAAAAAATCTCATTTCGACACCTTTTACGGCCAGCTTTATGTAGTTGTCCTACTGGTGTCGATACTATCAACACAAGGTCGATGGTATCGACTCGTGCTCAGTAATTTTGGTGTACCGATGCATCAACAAGCCTGGGAAATTAAAAGTTTCGATACTATCGATAGGGGTGTCGATAGTATCGACCGTAAAAGTTCTACACACTTCAAAACACAAGTCAGGGTACCATTTTTACAAAAATTATCAAATCTAAGCAAAAACTAAGTACATAAATATAAAAGAACATAACCAAACATAAAATAAAGCTAAACTTGGGTTGCCTCCCAACAAGCACCCTTGTTTAATGTCCTAGGCTTGACATAAGGATACCTTTAACCTGGGTTGTCAAGGGATGTCTTTAATGATTCATTTGGCAATTTGAATTCAACTCTATCATCACCAATCCCAAGTGTCAAGTAACCTCGCCCAATGGCAGTGATTACATCAGCCATAGCTCGGAACGGCCTTCCCAATAGCATCTCACATCCTTCCAGCTCATTCATGTCCATGACCACAAAGTCAACAGGGAATATGAATTTGTCGACTTTGACTAGCATGTCCTCACATATACCTTGTGGCTTCACAATGGATCCATCCGCCAACTCAATTGTCATGGAAGTTTGTGTTGGCTTCTTGAATCCCAGCTTTTAAAAAGTGGCAAGTGGCATAAGATTAATGCCTACTCCTGATTCACACTGTGCTTGTGGAAAATATTGGCCACCTATGGAACATGGGATGTAGAAATAGCATGGATCTTTCCTCTTCTTTGGCAGCCTTCCTTGGACTATAGAACTCACAATTTCATCAACACACACAACATCTGTATCTTTGATCTGCTGTTTCTTGTTGATGATGTCTTTCATGAATCTTCCATATGAAGGAATTTGCTCTATAGCCTCCACCAATGGAACGTTAATGTGGAGCTTCCGAAAGATCTCAAGAAATTTCTTGAAGTGCCTTTGCTCTTTCCTTGGCATCAGACTATTCGGGAATGGCACGCTTGGCTCCTTTATGTGCTTGTACGGTGGAATATATGGAACTTTAGGGGTCTCCTCCCCTAAGCTTGCTTCAAAGACACCTTTTAAGATAGGATTTGGCACATCATCAGTGGATGGCATGACTTGTGGTTGCTTCTCCTTATTGATAGTGGATGCTCCACTACGAAGTAAAGCCTTCACCTGCTCTTCCGGTATAGGAGTCTCTTTAGAAATCTGAGATGTGGGCACAATAGTGGTGGAATCTTGGAGTGATTTGACTGGCATCCTACATCCTCCTAGAAATCCATACAAACTATGAGGGTATGGAACTTTGGGTTTATCCTCCAAGTCTATATACATAATACTCCGCTCATGTATCTCCTCAACAGGAAGCTATGGCCCCTTTTTTACTGATATATATTTAACCTACTGATGTGGTTGAGCGGGCTATGCATTCCCAGCTAGTTTTTGTTGAATTATTTGCTTCATGTCAGCCACCTCAGTTGCAATTTGGGTTATGGACGTCTCTAGCATCCTCAGTTGTGCACCATGGCTTTGTATTTGTTGCCCAAACTGGTTCATGTACTCACCGTGTGACTGTACTATCTTGCCGAATGTATTCATCAACTCTTGGTTTTACTTTATTACTTGGTTGAGAAACTCATTACTTTTGTCCTCTGCACTAGGCTGTGGCTTCTGATCTGGATCCTGTAGAAAATTGTTTGGATCCTTCCATGAGAATTTCTTGTCTTTCCTCCACACATAGTCATTGTTCTTGTAGCCCTGTTGTTGGTGCATGAACCTTGCATGTACCTCATCATCAGACCCATCATCATCTTTTTCTATAAGTCTCTTCGCTATCAAGTCCATCTTCTCATTTAATTCTTTACTGATCTTGGCATCCCCTACAACTTTGACCTGTTCTGGTGCATCTCTTTCACCCCAAGATTACTTCTTAGCCATATTCTTTAAAATTTCTCGACACTTGGAGCCTTTATTGTTTAGAAAGAAACATGTTCCCGCTGAGTCTAGATTACTCCTATCATGTTCGTTAAGAGAAAAATAAAAGATCTTCGCTTGGGTTTCTAAATCCAACCCATGATGTGGGCATTTTTTGCAGCATGATATTGAAGCGTTCCCATGTCTCTGAGTATGTCTCACCAGCCTGCTGTTTGAAGTTGTGGATCCTCCTCATGAGATCATTTGTCTTTTCGAGTGGAAAATACCTTTCAAAGAACACCTCAATCATCATATCCCAAGATTCGACATATTCATCATCTAGATTATAGATCCACTCCCTTATGTTGCCTGCTAAAGAGAATGGGAATAATTTCATATAAATGGCCTCCTGTGGGAACCTATCTACCTTCACCATATCACACTTCTCCACAATGGTGCTGATGTGGGCTACTGGGTCTTCATTTTTTGAGTCCATGGAATGCCTAAGACTTGACCAATTGAATAAGCCCTGGATCAATCTTGTAACTGGGTATGTTGATAGCTTGTTTCTTGATTGGCCCCTTCTATGCAAAGGAAGAAAAAGCTTTAATCTTCTCCCAAATAGTCTGCTCCTCGGCCATTATGAAAGCTTTGAGTTCTTGTTCAACATCCTCGGGAGGTGTATTTATTAGCTCATCTTCTTCACCCGATGGCAGAATCTCAAATGGTTCCGCGTAGTCCGTACTACGCGTCCTCACCATGCACTAGTACCTGAAATCTGAAAAATCAAGTATTGTGCTAGAATGAATGAAAGTCTGAAAGATAGGCAATTAAGTTCAAAAATTAAAATTGTAGTAAACAGTGGCCTAGAGTGGCAGCTTGCAGCACTCGTAGTGCTGAAATTTGTCATTTCCCCGGCAACGGTGCCAAAAACTTGACAATCTTGAGTCGTGTGTTAAACGTAAGTGCACGTATCAAAGTAATATAGGCCTTGTGAGGCCTGAGTCAAACTCAGGGAAATGTAAATTTCAGTAGACTACTACTAACTGGTCGCGATCATCTAAACCAATTGGAAAAGTTGATTGTTGGTTTTGACACAAGAAAAATAAGACAAAGAGAAAAACAAAGAGAGTGATGATTAAATGTTTGGTTTAATCAAATGGAATGGGAATCCTTAGGATTACGGTTTCACCACGAGGTCTCACTGCATGCAATTCTACACAACTAACATAACTTCTCCCTTATCCTGGATAGAGGCATGTAGTCGGAATTGCTCGCTTTCGCGATGCAATCCACTACCTAGTTCTAGGTCAGTTCCACGTCAGTAGTAACTTATACCCTAGATCTAAGTGTATTAATTAATACTCTTGGTATCCACCATTAACTGTACATTACATTGTCTAAGGAATTTATAGGCTAATGTGTTAATCGTGCCTTTCCAACCACTAATCCTACGTCAAGAGCAAATAACAGTATTAGAAATCAACTATGGTGATCAAGCATAGCAAATTGCGATAGAAATATGATAACATATCAGGGAGAATTTAGACAAATTATTATAATCAATGGAAAATTGTCATACAGTGATTCCCTAGGCTACTCGCGGTCCTAAGGACAATGGGGATTAGCCCCACATGTTCATCTCAACGATACACATGGAGAAGAAAGAGGAAAATATGGAAAAATGAATGAGAATACGATGTAACCCCTGAAACAGAGAAGATCTGAATGATCCTCAGTGCGAGATGTGTTTCTGCAACCTTCCGATGGTAGAATCGCCCATCTACGGCTCTTGAATCCCTCGAAACATTGCTTTTGGCTCCGTTCTTTGCTCTCCTCTCCTTCGGGACTCATGTGACGGAATAGAACGTGATACCCTGGTATGGGCCGTCTTTCTTTAGGTATAGGTATGACTTACAGCCGCAGATCTATCCCAGCCATTAGATTGCACAGTTCTGAATCCAGCTCTGATCTGATGGCATCGATACTATCGACAGTTGTGTTGATGGTATCGACACCTTACGGCACTCGTGCTTCCTGTGTTTGGTCGATACCATTGACAGATGGTCGATGGTAGTGACATTTGCTCGCTCCAAAATGAGGTTCTCCTGTTGACTTCTCAATACCATCGAAAGATCTGTCGATGGCATCGACGGGGTGCGATCACTCCATGTCGGCCACTGATGGGTTGTCGATAGCAGCGACGAAGTGTCGATGGTATCGACACTTCCTAGAATAGTAGGTACCTGAAAAAGAGAGAAAAACACAAGTTAGTCTATGGGATTTAGTAATTCATTCAAAATAGGATAAAATAAGATAAATTTGATGCATACAATGATTATAGGCTAAAGGAAATGAACCATGCCATTATAGTCACAAAGATGATGAATGAACACATAAAAAAAGTACAAAATTATCTTAAAAATGCGACTCAAAATCCCTGCATCAGTGTTGAAAGGAATCGTAGAAGTGATGGGTTGAGGAAGAGGTTTCTTCCCTATTTGATCCCCATAATAGTAAGATCTAGATGAGATGCTTGAAGGAGGAACTTGGTTTGTAAAAGGAAAGGCTGTGATACCAATAAGTAGAGACAAATATAAACATTAACTGCATTCAAGATCCACGATTTGTATATATAGATCAAGATTCACAATCCTTCATTAGAGCCATGTGAGAAAAGATTTTTGCGAGGACCACAACCTATATTGGTATCTTGTTAAGAACTAATAGACTAATTTGTGATTATTGAAGAATTCAATACATAATAATTTAGTTGTTGATGTCTACTAACTTTGACTTCCCCGCTTCATTAGTGGTTATAATTGATGTAAGCAATTCCCAAGTTATTTACTTTGAATATTAGTGGATTCATGAAAACTTCCTTGCATGTGGTTTGCTTGGCCATGATGGTTGTAGAAAGAAAGGAACCTCAAGAAATATTTGTATTGAGAAGTGGAAGGACATTATTTTTACATTAAAATGTGTCCAATGACAAGTTAGAGATGCACCTTTTAGAAATGATAACTAAAATGACAATGGTAAATAATCTAAATTGACAAAGAATAATTACATCTTTCAAATGATAATTTTGAAGTTAAAGGTGGATGTCTAGATGAAATGTAAGACACAAATGCTTCAACTATCTTGAGAGTCCTGTTTGGGAGTCTTGTTCCTCACAATAGTCTTGTGGGGATGATTACTCCATTGTGGGGATGATTACTCCACCAAAGCATTGGATCCATAGCTAAGTCTAAGGAACTTAAATTTCAAAATTCTAAGAAGAAAAAAAAAAAGAACAAAGGAGACAATAAGGGCAATGACTAGTGAAGTCAACGCATCTCCAAATATTACTCTAAAACCTAGGTTAATATATTTGGAAGTTGAACACTTGGAAAATGGTGTTACAAACACCACTAAGCATTATCAACAAACAACCCAAATGGATAGTGACATTAGCATAACCTCATAGAATCTTGGAGGTCTTAGTTTAAAAGACTACAAGGTTCATGGAGAATTACACATACCATGTTTTAACTTATCATTCTCAATGAAATTAAAGTTAGGGAGAGAATATTGAGATGTATTCGAGAAAGTTTTATTTTCATAATTCCTTTGGGTATCTAAGACATGTCCCTGGGAGATGTGTTATATGATATAAAGAGAAATTTTGTACTCTCATAAGAACTGTAACTCATAACATCTTCTTCATGTCAAGTTTTCATTATTAAGAAGGAATTTTTCTTAGTAATGTGTATTGTCACAATCTTGACCATGAAAGAAGTAGGGTTTCAAAGGATATTGAAGCTAGGGGTTAAGTTATTAAGTCCCTTGGATCATCTTGAGATATATCACCATTGTAAGAAGAGAAAATGAGAATAAAAAAAATTATTCTTAATAACAATTTATATGAACTCTATCTAAATGGTCCTCTATTTTATTGGGAAAATCATCAATGTGGAATGTACATTTTTCCCTCTGGGAGTTGACATTTTTTATGGTAATGCTAATATGAATGTCTTTTCTAATTTTTTAAGGTTTTCATCTTTCTAACATTATCAACGATCAAAAACTTATGTGATTCAATTTAGGAAAGAACAAAAAAGTGTTGCTCCTTTTAGATTAATTAATGCATGGACCGAACGAGAGGAATTCCTTGGTGAACTCACAAACATAGAACACTAATGTTGAAGGTCACCTAATGTTCAAATTTAGGCTAAAATGAGTAATATCAAGTTCAACTTATCCAATTGGTAGAATAATAGTGTGAGGAATTTGTTTGAGGAAACGAGGTCTCTAAAATAAAAAGCCATCCAGAGTCTGTCTAAATCTAATCCAAATTTTCAAGGGGAGACTACCATTTATAAGAGAATGCTCTTAAAGCCTCTATTCATGAAGAATCTCTTATAAGGAAAAAGAATCATGTGCAATGGTTGAAGGAAGGTTTTTTGAATTCAAACTTCTTTTATTCTTTTGCTTAAGTCAAAAGACAATTGAATCATATTAAAGCTCTTGAAATTAATGTTGATCTTTGCACAAACTATAATTCTATTGGGGAACATATATTGAGTTACTATAATATAATTTTCAATAATTTCCATGTTATTTTCTGTCTTGAAAATTTTGAATTTCATTGAACTCAATGATGTTCCAAGATTACAACTTGTTAGACATATAACTGTTGTGGATATTGAAGATGTAAATTCCAGTAAACATGTTGATAAGTGTTCATGGATCATTGTATTCAATGAAAAATTCAATAAAAGTGGACGGGATATCATTAATAAGGATGGTATTAAAGTTTCACAAGAATTCTTCCAATCTTTAGACTGCTTAGATACAGGAGATGGAGCCGAGGAGAGGCAAAAGGTGACCGCCGCCGCCGCCACACCACCAAAGGCCCCTCCCTCCCCCCCACCCCAACTTCTGCGTCAAAGAAACCGCTACGGCTTGGCTAACATCGCAAGGGAACAGCCATCTCAAGATGTGTTAGGAACCTACGCCGGCCAGCTGGATAAGTGGCCATAAGTAGCTAGTAATGTAATAAGCCGTGTTATTGCTCTGACGTGTCAAGCTGTGATACGCTGAGCACGACTGCTGTGATGTGTCGACGTGTGACATGCATGGGCGTAACAGATATAAAAGTGCATCACTCGAGGATCGGCAGGGGTATCTGATTTGATCCCGACTCCTCTCTTCTCGTCTCCCTGCTCTCTGATCTTCTCAACCCCCTTCTGTTCGGCACCATAGGTCCTCCTAAGCTCTCATCGTCTTCTTCCTCAAAAATTAGGCGTAGCGCTAAGCTGAATGCTAATAATTTGGTATCATAGCAACCACCGCTTCTTCCCCTGCCAACTCACTTTCCGGTGATCTACGGGAGCGTGTACCTCGAGGATTCAACCACTCATTCCAGTGACAACGAAGAAGAAGGTCAAATGACTGGCGATCGTGAAGGGGAGTCGAAGACCGCGACGGGAGGTGATCATCCGACAGAGAAGATCGTTGCGATGATGGAGCAGTTGGTAGAACAAATGCAAGGACTCACCTGCTGGCGTAAGGAGGTAGAGTAGCGCATGGAAAAGCTGGAATCTGGATCGCACACGTCGGGGGAGAACAGCGATGTGACAGAGGTATTGTGGTCAAAGTGAGTGTCGTTGCCGACGTACAATGGAAGTGAAGACCCTACGGATTGGATCCAGTGTGCCATTAGATACTTCGATCAGAATCCACAACCCACGGATCAGTCCACTCTGAAGGTTGTGGCATAGTACATGCGAGGTGAAGCGCTCAACAGGTACAACTGGTACGAGCGGGGAGGGAAGCTGAGCACCTGGAGCAAGTTGCAGGAAGCATTGCAATGGCGATTCGGCACCGATACATAGGATGGACCGATCGGAACTCTATCTCACCTGACTCAGGTTGGTACAGTCAAGGAGTATCAATGAGAGTTTGAGCGATTGATGAATAGATGCCCGCCGATCCGAGATGACATGATCTGCCCGATCCACCGCGGAGGACTAAAGCCGAAAATTAAGGCAGAGCTTCGTCTTACTGTTTTTTCTGATCTCATGGACCTTTGCGAGAAGGCAGCAGCGGTAGAAGCAAAGTGTATTTCACAATGGAAGGAGTTTTCGTGGGGAGGAGGAAGGCCACGAGGAGAGATAGAGAAGTCGAGAGCAGCTGGAAACATAGGGGGGTCAGGACCGCCAGTGATCAAACACATGTCACGAGAAGAAAGGGATGAGAGAAGAGCCAAGGGCCTTTATTTCCGGTGTGATCAGAAGTACACAGCCGGGCACAAGTGTACTGGCAAGCTACTGTGTTTCCTGGGAAGTGATGAAGATGACTCCTGGGAGCTGATTTCGGAAGGGGGATGGCAGAAGGATGATGAAGGAGATATGAATGATTCAAAATTCTACACCATCTCATTACAATCGGTCACTGGAGAGCAAACACCGAGGCAGTTCAAGATGTGAGGAACACTTGAAGGCCATAAGTGCTTAATTTTCGTTGACTCGGGAGAAACTCACAACTTCATTGATCCGACTCTGGTGGAGGAATGGGGATTACAGGTAGAAGAAAGCAGGGCCATGAATGTGAAGGTTGGAGGAGGTGAAATTCTAGTAACACAAGGGCGATTGAGGAATTGTATGATATGAATGCAAGGATATTCCACAGTAGAGGAAGTGAAGCTCCTGTCACTGGGCTGTAAGCAACTGGTTTTGGGACTGGTCTGGCTCGAGAAACTGGGAGATATTATCCAAAATTTCAAAATCAAAGAGATGAAATTCATGGAGGCAGGCGAGTCCTATGTACTAAGGGGACTGAAGCCTAGGCAAATCTTAGAGATAGGAGCAGAAGAGTTGGGAAGTGAATTGAAGGAAGCGGCATGTGCGATGATGATGTACTTGGAAAGCGCAGATGGGGGAAATAAGGAGGTTGAAGAGGGTGAAGTAAAGGAAATTCTGGATGAATACCGGGACGTTTTTTCTGAATTGAAGGGGCTTCCTCCACTCCGGTCGATAGACCACCGCATCATACTGAAGGATGAGACGAAAGCAGTAGCAGTGCCACCCTATCGCTATGCTTATGCTCAGAAAAATGAGATAGAGAGACAGGTCAAGGACATGCAGGACCAAGGGCTAATGCGCCACAGTTCAAGCCCATTCTCTTCTCCAGTATTTTTGGTTAAGAAACACGATGGATCATGGCGTTTCTATGTAGACTATCGAGCGTTGAACAACCAGACCATGAAAGACAAGCATCCTATCCCTGTGATCGATGAACTATTAGATGAATTATGTGGAGCAATGTGGTTCTCCAAACTGGACTTAAGGTCTGGGTATCATCAGATTCGCGTGTTTGAAGATGACATAGCCAAGACATCATTCAGAACACACGAGGGTCATTATGAATTCATTGTGATGCCCTTTGGATTAACTAATGCCCCTGCGACGTTTCAGCACCTCATGAATGAAGTTTTCCAGCCGTTCCTGTGCAGATTCGTGTTGGTCTTCTTTGATGACATCTTAATCTACAGCAAGTCCCTGGAAGAGCACAAAGATCACTTGAAGGAAGTATTGCAGGTTTTGGCTCAGAATCAGTTGTGCACCAAAAAGAGTAAGTTCCAATTCGTTGTGCAAGAAGTACAGTATCTGGGACATGTCATCTCAGCTGAAGGAGTATCTATGGAGAAAGGGAAGGTGGAAGATGTCCAGAATTGGCCAGTACCAAAAAAATATTAAGCAGCTGCGAGGATTTCTGGGCTTGGCTGGATATTACCGGAAGTTCATCAGGCATTTTGCAAAGATTGCAGGTCTAATGACTGAATTACTTAAGAAGGATGTCTTCGGGTGGAACGAAATTATAAATCATGCTTTCATGAAATTGAAAGAGGCGCTATCGACTGCTCCTGTGTTGGCAATTCCGGACTTCAATCAACCATTTGTGATTGAATGTGATGCGTCAGGTAGTGGAATTGGGGGTGTTTTGTCACAACAACAGCACCCAATTGGCTATTTTAGCAGAGTTCTGAAGGGACGCCAATTACAATTGTCAACATATGAGAAGGAATTCTTAGTGATTGTAGAGTGTGTGCAGAAGTGGTGGCCATACCTGTTAGGGGGACAATTCATCATTAAGACATATCACAGGAGCCTCAAATTTCTCTTGGAACAGAAGATACACACACCAGCACAAGAGAGGTAGCTGCATAAGCTAATGGGATACAACTTTGTGGTGGAATACCAGAAGGGTAGCACTAATTTAGCAGCGGATGCTCTGTCGAGGTGTGAGGAAGAGGGAACTTTATGTTCGATATCATCAGTACTTTCTGATTGGATATCTATTGCTAAGCACGATTACCAGACCAGGGAGGACTGGCAAAAGTTGTTGGCCGATTGGCAGGAAGGGAGACTGAATGCAGAACGATATTCGAAGTGAGGGGAGATGATCTATTATAAGGGACGCCTTTACTTGAGTCCACAATCGGAGTTGATTCCACTGATTCTGGCAGAGGGACATAGTTCCAAGGTGGGCGGTCACTCAGGATATGCAAAAACTTTGGCTAGGATCCGGAGGGACTTCTACTGGCCTGGAATGAAGTGCAGAGTGAAACCATGGTACAAACATGCACCATTTGTCAGCATAATAAATACGAGACGCGAGCCCCTACGGGATTATTACAACCTCTTCAACCACCGCGAGCGATTTGGGAAGGTATTTCAATGGACTTCGTTGAAGGACTTCCAATTATGAAGGGGAAATCTGTGATTTTGGTGGTGGTGGATCGTCTCTCTAAGTATGGACACTTCATTGCTCTCGGTCACCCCTACATAGCCTTAACAGTAGCTGAAGCTTTCATTCAAGAGATAGTACGGCTTCATGGCATACCTGTCACAATTATATCTGATCGAGATCCGGTATTTACAAGTCGGCTCTGAGAAGAACTATTCTGGCATGCGGGGACGAAGCTTTGCAGAAGTTCGGCGTATCACCCGCAGTCTGATGGCAAACGGAGGTCCTTAATCGCTGCTTGGAGACGTATCTGCGGTGCTTCTGTAATCAACAACCTCAGGATTGGTTGAAATGGTTGCCATGGGCTGAGTATTGGTACAATACTTCTCAGCATTCGGCACATGGGTTTACTCCTTTTGAAGTTGTGTATGGACGACCACCCCCGACTTTGCTTCCCCATGAACCAGGAACAGCTGCTTCTCCAACGGTGGAAGAATTACTCAAAGCAAGGGACTGGATTCTCAGGAAGTTGAAGGAGAACTTGGATCGGGCTCGGGAGCATATGAATCACTATACAAACAAGCATAGGACAGAAAGGGAGTTCCAGGTGGGAACATTGGTTTGGTTGAAGTTGCAGCCGTACAGGCAGCAGTCAATGGTACGCCGAGTGTCTCAGAAGCTAGCTACAAGATTTTTTGGGCCATTTACAGTGCTGGAGAGGATCGGCGCAGTGGCTTACAGGCTACAGTTGCCACCAGAAGTGAAGGTTCACCCAGTCTTCCACGTCTCACAGCTCAAGCCGTTCAAAGGTTCACCGTCGGCGGAGGCTGCATCACCACCAAATTGGGATTGGGCCATGGCGTCCTGATTTCCAGAAAAAATCTTAAACCACAGGATGGTTTGTGACGGTCAAGCGGCGGCGTCGGAGGTGTTAGTTCATTGGATCGGGGAGACGAAGGATGAGGCTACGTGGGAGCAGTATGACAAGATGAAGACGCGTTTCTGTCTTGGATTGAGGTCGAGGACGACGCTCCATCTTAAGTGGGGGAGTTGTTAGGAACCTACGCCGGCCAGCTGGATAAGTGGCCATAAGTAGCTAGTAATGTAATAAGCCGCGTGATTGCTCTGACGTGTCAAGCTGTGATACGCTAAGCACGGCTGCTATGACGTGTCGACGTGTGACACGCATGGGCGTAACAGATATAAACGTGCATCACTCGAGGACCGGCAGGGGTATCTGATTTGATCCTGGCTCCTCTCTTCTCGTCTCCCTGCTCTTTGATCTTCTCAACCCCCTTCTGTTTGGCACCATAGGTCCTCCTAAGCTCTCATCGTCTTCTTCCTCGAAAATTAGGCATAGCGCTAGGCTGAATGTTAATAAGATGATACTGGTTTGGAGGAGATTGATTTTAAATCATTGATGGCTGCATCACCTTCCCATAGCAAGAGGCAGATGAAAATGCCACCTTCTGGCATAATACAGCAGTCGGGTATGTTATTGGATTGAATCTGCACATTCCCACCCTTCTCGATCATCTCAGGAAGATATGGAGCCTCTCTGGCACCATTGATGCTTGGGCGAGAGGGAATGGTTGTTTCATCCTGCAATTCTCCAATGCGGATAACCTCACGATGGAGCTTGAATCAGGCCCCTGGTTCGTCAGGGGGAAGCCAATCATCCTGAAAAAATGGGAGCAAGGCGAACCCTTAGAGAAGGAACGCCTCACTAGCACTCTGATTTGGATCAAAGCACGCAAAATCCCCTTGGAGCTTTGGAGCGATAGAACTTTTGCCAGGACCGGATCCTTCCTAGGCAAGCCTAAGTGCGTCGACCGAGCCACCAAGGCCAGACGCCGCATGGACTATGCAAGGATCAATGTAGTCATTGATCTTGAATTCAAATTCCCTGAAGAAGTAAAGTTTAGAAGTGACACTGGGAACGAACATGTGATTAAGATAGAATATGAATGGAAACCTTCTAAATGTCCGCACTGCAACACCTACGGGCATGAAGCTTCTAAGTGTTGCCTTAATCTTTCTCGAGAAAATGCCAAGGAGACAGAGTTAGAATAGGCTGCAGCCATGCCACCTCCCCAACAAAGCTCTGCTTTGGCACAGAGCACAATCGATTCGTCTCTATGCCTGCAAACAACTCCCAGTAGGGTGCTGCTACAGCACAAAACCACACCGCTGCTCAAGGTGTTGCTACAGCACAGGATCACACCGATGCTCAACATAGTGATGGCTTCACACTGGTTCAGCCTAGGCTTACAAGGAGTCAGGCAAGAAGGCCCCCGCAACAACAGCAGCAATCCCCTAGCAGGGTCAGCCCCACTGGAAACAGATTTGTACTCTTGGGAAATCAAGGTTCTTCAAGCATGCCCCATGCTACAGGGGACCCCTCCCCCCCCTATCCAGATGAATGATCCTCTAAGGATCATGGCCTGGAACGTCAGAGGCTTGAATGACATAGACAGGCTGACATAGCAATCCTTGTTGAGACAAAACTCAAGACTCTGAAATATTCCTAATGCAGTTAATAGAATATGGCCTAACGCCAGATGGTATGTTAACACCGCCAACCAAACTCCTTCGAGAATTATCGTCCTCTGGGAAGCTCCCCAAATCACTGTGCTACCTGTCAAATGCACGGACCAGCTGATACACTGTTCCATTGAAGTGGGAAGGAAAACTTTTGATCTGACTGCTATCTATGGAGCAAATGAAGATAACAATAGAAGCAAACTATGGGATGCAATTGTAGACATCAGCCAGTCTTTGATGGGACCTTGGACTCTAATGGGCGACTTCAATGATGTCTGGTATGAAACTGAAAGGCGGGGCCGCTCTAAACCCTCTAGCAAGTCAATGAGAGAATTCAATCAAGCTGTTGCAAATGCATCTCTGTTTGAAAGCAATACCAAGGGACCATACTTCACGTGGGATAATCACCAAGAAGGGAAAAATAACTCCAAAACCAGGATAGACAGAGTCCTGCATAATCAAGAATTCCATGATGAGTTTCTTGAGTTTTGGGTCCAAGTGATATCCTCCATTGTCACAAACCACTCAATTCTCATGCTTCATCTTGGTAAAGAGGCTCCTAAAATCAGAGCTCCCTTCAGATTCATCAACTGCTGGTGTAATATGTAGGGATTCAAGGATACTATTCGGGTAGCCTGGGATATTCAAGTGGCTGGTACACCCATGTTCAAGCTTTGCAAAAAACTACAAGCTGTGAAATCAAACCTTAAAATTTGGAACTATGAAAGAGTTGGAGACCTGCAAGATAATGCAAGGAACGGGAGATTGGAGGCCATAAAAGCACAGGAACTTTCATACCTAAATCCGGATGATGAAACTCTCTACGTCTTGGAAAGAGACGTTGTTAACAGAGCTCAGGCGGATGCAAAGGCGGAAGAAGCGCTGCTGAAACAAAAATCAAGGATTTTCTGGCTTAAGGAAGGAGACAGGAACTCAAAGTTTTTTTATGCTTCTCTCAAAACTAGAAGAGTTCGTAATACCATAAGAACTATTAGTCACCGCGGGGAGGACATTTGTGATATTGCTGCCATCCAAGAAGCATTTATGGAGCATTATAAAGCCCTTTTCAACAAAAACAAGCGCCAGATTTACAAGAGAAGCTTCCCAAACATTCCAAAGCTGAAGGCTCATCATATTAGAATCCTAAATGAGCCTTTCACTAGAAAAGACATTGAGGATGTTATCAATGCAGCTGATGGGGAAAAAGCACCGGGCCCAGATGGGTTTAACGCCACCTTCTACAAGTCCTGTTGGGATATTGTTGGTGATGATGTTACTGAAGCGGTGTTGGACTTCTTCAAAAATGGCTGAATCCTTAAGGAATTAAACAAAACATTCATTGCCCTTATTCCAAAAAGTATGGAACTGACTAAAATTACTGATTGGTGCCCCATATCCCTATGCAATGTCTGCTATAAAATCATTACTAAGCTCATGACACGTAGATTAGCAACCATTCTTCCTGACATCATATCCCCAAACCAATTTGCCTTTATAAAAGGCAGGAAAATTGGAGAAGTGATCCTCCTGGTTAACAACATCATTAGTGGGTTCAACCGAACCAATGGTGCTCCTACCATGTGCATAAAGGCTGACTTGTCAAAGGCCTATGATACCATTGAAAGAGAACACATCCTCAATGTGCTGATCCAAATGAACTTTCCTATAAGATGGGTGGCCTGGATTGATGAATGTATGAACTCGGCTTCCTTCCAAATTGTGTTCAATGGTGAACCTACGTCTCTATTTCAAGCATCAAACTGCATACGTCAAGGGGATCCCATAGCCCCGTATCTTTTTGTGATAGGAATGCAGGCTCTGTCGTCCATGTTCATAGAAGCCGAAAACTCAAATACCATTCAACCGCCTTCTGTGGGCAGCTGTAAAGTCTCACATATTCTTTTTGTTGATGATCTCCTCATTTTCATGAAAGCTGATAAGTACAATGTTGCAGCCGTAAACAATATACTGAGTGACTTTGGCAAGGTTTCGGGTCTCCACCTAAACCCGGCAAAGAGTCAAACCTTCATCAGCAGAAATGCAGACCCTGCGGACATTGAAGAGTTGGGGATCCAAATTGAAGAACTCCCTTCAAGCTACCTTGGACTGCCCCTTTTCAGTGGGCGTATGACTAGAAAGCACTGCATCCCCCTTATTGATAAGATAAAGCATAAGCTTCAGTCATGGAAGATGAGACTCTTGTCCATGGCGAGATGAGTCGGAGTTAAATATCTCAACTCTCTCGGCATATCAGCTATTCTGGACGGCTTCAATCCCCCTTCCTGCCGAAGTTATCGAGGAAATTGAAAAACTCTTTAGAGACTTTCTCTGGGGTGATAATGAAACTACTAAACACTTCCATACGGTTTCGTGGGAGCACATATGCAGACCCAAGAGGGAAGGCGGCTTGGGTATAAGAAGAATTGAAGACTGTCTAAGGCTGGTTTGCTCAAAAACCTGTGGGATATAGCACATGCTAAAGAATCATTGTGGGTCCGGTGGATACACAACACCTACCTGCAAAATGAGTCAATATGGTCTCATCCCATTCATAATCATCTTCCTTGGTTATGGAAACATATTCTCAAGATGAGGAATGTTGTCAAACAGCACGTCTCCTGCTCCATTAAAGACAGTTCCGATACTCTGTTCTGGCTGGATCCCATTCTGCAGGGGGGGCGAATGATGGAAGAAGTGGACACTTCTGTTATATTACGGTCTAGCATCCCGAGAATGATGAAGCTTGGAGAACTCTCTGATGATTGGTCCTGGAAGCTGCCAGGCCACGCATGTATTGCTCAAATTGAAGCCTTGATTAAAACCATGTCTGCTCCCTCCATAGGCAGAGACTCGCTGCTGCTGAGAAATAATGAAATCAAATCTGTAAAGGATGCATGGAACGCTGTTCGCACCCCTAATCCTGCTCTGGAATGGGCTGAATGGGTCTGGAATAGACCATCTCCAAGGAGAATGCAACTTCACGCTTGGAAAGTTCTCAACAGGAAGCTCCTCACTGAAGATAAATCCAAAAAAAGAGGCATTAGCCTTGCATCCAGATGCCCAATGTGTAAAAACACAGCTGAATCAAACTGGCACCTTCATTTCGAATGCTCCAGCACCTTGGATATGTGGAAAAGGGGAGTCCTAGCTGGGCACATTGATTCTGTCCCAGGGAACTATGAAGATATAAGTATCTTCACAAAACACAGAGCTAGACTCTTTTGTCTCGCAGCCTTATACCACGTATGGAACAATAGAAATAATGTGGTCTTTGACAACTGTAAGCTTGACCTTACCGACTGCTGGCGTAGGCTCAAGCTAGACTTTTATAGCCTAAAGAAAATGTACAAATAGCCCCCCTCCTCCCCCTACTTTGTTCTCCTTACATTACACGTATTAATACAATTAACTTACCAAAAAAAAAACCTTCATCACTTTGATTAACAAAATGACTTGTACTCATGAAGCAAAGAACCAGCGGCCTATTTCTTTGTGCAATGTCATAAACAATGTTATTCCTACATTTCTTACAAATACGGCAAGGTGTGTTCTTTCTCCTTTTATTAGTAACAACAAATGTGACTTTGTGAAGGGATAAGAATTTAAGATGCCATTCAAATAGAGTTGACGTGAAGGTTGAAAAAATGAGACCGCGTGTCAATTTAATTTAGCTTATTGGAAGGATACCTGATTTTAAAGGAGGCATGTATGAGATTCTATTTTTAAGTAACAATAAAATAAAATTGGAGGATGCTTGGTATGTTGTTAGAGACAAATTTACTAGTTCTTCCAATTGCTCTAGAAATTTAAATTTCTTAAGACATTTGGGCATCATAAAATGTGGGCCACTGAATACACAAAGTTAGGGATTTGTAACCCCTATATATATATCTTATATAAGTCTAGCAAAGAATATGTTCATCACATTTTGTTCAGCTGTAAAAATTCTAAACGAATTTGAACCTTTTCTAAAGAGTGGTTAACATTTTGTTAATATTCATGGCAAAGTAGAAGATCTCAAGTTGTAAAGAGATAGAAATCATATTGCAGATTTGTAACAAACCAAAATTTAGAATCCTACTCTATTCCATGATTAGAAAGCTAGTGAGGTTTATTTTTTAGATGTGACTAAACAAGGATAAAATTAAAAAGATATTTACATAATAATTTAAATATATGATAACATGAAAGTTAATTCATGAAATATATTACATATATTTCTTTTGCTATCTAATACTCACATAATGGAGGAAAATATGATTAATACATGTGTTAAAATGACAATTTGGAATTCTCATGTGCAATCATATAAATTAAAGTGAAATAAATTAATTAAATATGTTAATTGAGTAAAAGGTGGATTTTCATGCATAATAAAAAAATGTAAGTCTTTTTGTAACAATATGAAATCAATAGGACTCCATTAAGTAAATGTTGATAATAAAGATATAATATATATAATAATGTTTAAAAAATCCTAATGGTGCTATAACTAATAAAAGGAAATCTCAAAAGTAAAATATAATGGTAAAAACATGTTCCTTTGGTGCCAATTAGTTTGGTTACCAAGTTTCACTATATTTGAACAACAATAATTATTGTAAATACAATTAGAGAAGAAAATAGGAGAAAATCCAAAAGTGTTAAATAAATTATTAAAAGCTTTCAAAAGTGAAAATAAACCCTAGATTCGAAATCTACACACAAGAATTACATGTGTGTGAATTTTCATCTTATTTGGACAAACTTGCCTATCCTAGTGTAGTTTAGGAGAGAGAATGTATATTAAAGCCCAAAATATTAAATAACATGTTAAATAACCCCAAAAGGGAAAACTAATTGTAAAATCGTATTTTATATGTCTTGATTTTTCTATGGGCCTAGTTTTACATCTTTTAGGAGTTTCTAGATACCTCAAATTCATTAAGGAAAGAGAATATATGAGATGATCTAGAAGAACTAAATAAATAATAAAAGTCCCTAAAAATGAAAACTAATGCCATAATTGGAATCTACATGTCTTCATTAGCCTAGATGCAAAATCTCATATTAATTGGAAAATGTTTGCCCCCTTAATTTGAGAAAGAAAGAAAGAAAGAAAGGTAAATAATTAATGTATCACTTTATTTTAATTCTATTTGGATAAGTTTTTTATTTTCATTCTGTCTTGTTGTCATTTATATGCATTCCTTTTCTTTTTCACGGGCGACTCCACACAGTGGATGGATGGGATTCTTCCTTGGACCTGCGCTCAATGGATCGACGGCCAGATTCATCTTCAACTCCAAACTCTTTGTGTGGTCTAAACATGGACTGGTTTTTTTTTTCATTGGCGATTTTGCTCTCAACCCATTGATGAATTGACAAGATTTCTTTGCCCACATGTTCCATTTTCAATTCCGCATCTAGTAATGGTCAGATCGCAAGTTAAGTTTCCTTATTTGGGGTTTTCCCAGTTCTTACTCCAAGACTCTCGAAACCTCCACACACATACACCCTAACTCAATACCCTATATATTTCTAACCCTGCCTTTGCCTCTGTTGCACCTTGTGGAAGATCTCTCTTGCACCAATTTTGATCGGTATTGCTCCCCTTGTCATCGACAATTGTGCCTTTGATCTTTGACTTATGGCTTCAGTAACCACCTCTTCCCTCCACCGCAGACAAATTGTCCCTAGGGTAAGAACACTTAGCCCCTAATATTCATTATTTACCAGTCGAAATAGTCAATCTGCACCTAAGTGAAAATCCACCAATTTAGTTCTCACCTACAACACCCTGGACAAATAGCCATGGTGTGTGAGCAGAAAGGGGAAGATGACCCCGAAAGAAACTACCTAAATGCCCTTTGTTCCCTTTTTTGTTCCATTTTTCTTTTGAGGGCAATTTTATATTTTTACACGTGTTAATGTTTTTTTGGACGAGCGCCTTGTTGGTTGATGATTGGGCACTATGATTGTGGGTGATTGGGCCACCTCAGTGGGCCCAATCTCACTAATTGTAATTGGTTTTACTTACATGGAATTTCACAATTTTATGATTGGCAGAAAATGTAAGGAGTGGGATCTCAGAGGGGATCCACTCCCTACTAAAATAAAAAGGCATCATCCCATATAACCAAACACTAACATAATTTTCTTGCAAAAGGGATGATAACCAATTCATTCAACATGTTTGTACCATGTCACCAAAAGTAGCAGTGGAATTTATATAGTATCTAACCATTACAAGCTTGTTAACATTACTAGCCTTCACCACGCAAGGTGAGATAAAAGGTAAACTAACTAAACATAGGACTAGCTGACGATCACCTAACCACTTTTGAGATGATATAACACAATTAACATTTTTGGCTTATTAGTAATATATTTATTAGGATATCACATTATCATTATTATTCTATTAGTTGTGTCCAATTGTATTCACTTTGTTGCCAAAAGAGTTATATTTCATTATTATGCACAAATCCTATATTTTTATTATTTATCTCAGTAAGAATTTTAGCACAATTAGAGTTATACTCAATTATTTCAATATCCATTATATATTAGATCATTATCCTTAGTAATTTGGATTTAGACTCCATTATCCTTATAATATCATCATATGAAATTATATCATATTATTTTGCATGAAATGAGACATTTTATCCAATTTGTTATTAAGTCTATAATTAACCTAAATATTGTCACATTAATTACTTTGAACTACATTAAACATCTATATGTTGCCACATTACCTTCCTTACTCACATTAATGTCATCATAAATCATTTAATCATGTCTATTCACACCCTATCATTGATTATGCACATTTAACCTCGAATTATCCATTCATGCATGTTTATGTGAAACAAATTACTCATTAACCATGCTTGAGTCATTATATGATTTTAGTGAACAATGTGGAACATATTACATATTAATGATTTGATTCACATACCAAGTCATGATTCGGTGATTAGATAGGTGTGTATTAGAGAACAAAGTGATATGCATTATATACTGATAACTTGATTAATCTATGATTAGGTGATTATATATCACTGATGTGTATCAAAATATGTTATCTGATTATGACACCTAATGTCAGTAATGTACATTAAAGATGCATAGGTTAAGATTAGATGATTACAAGTTGGGGTTCAGGTTAACATGATCATTATACTTCACGTATACCTTCTTAGCATGCATTAGGTCCAGGGTTAGGTTCCATTTACCTCACTCATCATAACGTTAGGGTTTATTGCTTTATGACATGATTAGCATCATGCATCACTATTAGTATTAATATGTGAGTTACTCATATTATGTGCATTAGATATTCTGTAGCGTTCAACATATGAATTGTTCATTAGATGACTATTATATGTCCATTAGTATATAAATAAACATGTGGGTTTCTACTATGACTTGTTGGGTCAAAAATAAGGATCCAAGCATACTAACCTCCTATTCATGGAGCTAGGGTTTATAGAGTCAGAGTACTGGATTTTGGTATTTTGTAGAAAATTTTCAAAATTCATAACTTTCTCTATATATATCCAAAAAATTTGCAAAATAATATTTGGATTCAAAAAATTATTCTCTATCTATTGGTCTAGTTTTCATCACCTGATTTCAAAGTTTTATAAATATGATTTTTAGGGTTTAATAATCCATATTCACTTAATAATAATTGAAGAAAGATTCTAATGGGTAAAAAAATAAATATTGAATCAAATCCATGATCAACAACCTTGAACCCACCTTCTAGGCTAAAGTCATGAGTTAATCTAGGGTTTTTCTGAAAGTTTGGATTTCTAGGGTTTCACCAAAATATGTCATTAAACCCTAATTGATGGATCAAATATTATATGTAGGTTTGAGTTGACTCTAGACTTGGAAGATGAGGACTTGATCTCTGAGTTAACACTCAATTAAAGGTATGATTGCATCCCACATTATTCTTATATTAAGAAAATTCCAATTCCTCTCTCTAAATGTATGTTTGCATCTCATATTATTCTCTTTGAGCAATAAACTAGTTTCTCATTCTCTTAACATACTATCCTACACAATCTCTCTCTCTCTTCTGAGAAGTTATTCCATGTGAAACATTCTACTTGATTATGATATAATGATCATCCTATTTTGTTGGAATTTCTTTTGGACTCTAACTTGTACTTTTATTCTTGTTGAAACCCTAATTTTTCCCACTTATGTGGTTGATGCCTATTTTGTCCATTTTTGTGATCGCAACTTTAGTTATTCTGTGAAAGACCATACTTTATACTTGCCTCTACATTTTTGCATGCCCTTGTGATTCAGTATCCCTAGAGTAGTGTAATTATTTTACTTTTGGGTTTTGTTCCCATGTTATATTTTATTGATGGAGGTTGTGTGCGCCATACCTGGGTTTTTTCCCACTTTTATATATATTGGGGAGGTGATTGTGCACCATACTCTATCAGGTTTCAAGGTTGTGAGCCTTAGTCGCCATTGTTATTTATATTGTTCTAGTGTTATGTTTGTCTCACATGCATGTAGGTTGTTATTATGGTGATGGGTTTTGAGCCCAAGAATTTTATGTGATTTTGTTGCCCAATATTTATATTGGTATTATGGCAAGTAATTCTCTTGTTTAACATATTTTGAAATTCATATTCTTTTATGCCCAATTGGGTAGTCCTTTCCTTTTTCCTTGTGAAGCCTTGCTTATTTAAAGTCCTTTATTTCATAATGTTTCTCAATGCTCAATTTAGTATGCACGTACTAGCATTTTGCCGATGTATCTTGAGAGACCCCTAATGTAACATACTGAAACTTTGACATATTCTCTTTTTGGCCCTTTCCCAATATTTTCCTATCATTTCTATCCTTTTTGGCCTTGATGCTTAAATTGTGGATTTATAGTGGTTTGGTGAACATTTGTTCAATAATTATACCAATGGAAGGTATTATGCACAAATACCTCAGTGAAATCTTATTTAAGGATCCAAAATCTAAAATCACCGCTTAAGTGGAAGAATGGTAAATAAATCCAAGTTAGAAGTGTAAGGCCCCAAACCTTACTTAATGTATTTCACAAGCTTAACTACCATAATTAAGTAGTCTAAACCTTAATATAACCTTGTGAGGTGTTTTGAAATCATGGGACAATATTAAGTTTAAACCTTAATATAACCTTGTGAGGTTTTTTGAAATCATGGGACAAGATTAAGTTTCAAGTTTGGTCCAATTTGGATGTTGTTTGTTCAAGTTATACAATTATATGCACATTTTGGACTTTTATGCAAATTACCTAATTGGTAGGTTTTCTTTGCAAATTATCACATGCATTATAATCCTTAGATATTCTCTTACCATTCTCGATCTTTTTAACCATGGGGCACCTAGTTGCACCTTGGTTTGAAGGTATTACTTTCCAAGGGCATTATAAGGATTACCCTCTTTATAAATGAGCTTATATATCTTTAAAAGTTATCAACCAATGGGATTATTTCTTTGATTGGAGGACCGTGGGGATGGCCTAGAAGTCTCCATGGGATTTTAGGACCGACCTTGGATATAAAAGAAGTCTCTATGAACTGTCATCTTGCATGGCCATGAAGCCTTAGCCTAAGGACACATGGAAAGTCACATAGACACCTCATGCTTGCCCCCTTCTTTATAAAGCCATGCCTACCCCTTCCCACTTCCCAATCTAAGACGAAATCCTCTCCTTCTCTTTCCCCCAGCTTAGATCATCGTTCCTTCTATGTTTGGCCATGAAGTTTCTATCCCAAGGTAAAAGAGGGTGCCTACCTTGGTGAAGACGGCTCCTAGGGTTCCAAATTTCTCTATTTAGGATTTCTTAAGCTCCTCCTTGGTGATTTCGACAAAAAATAGTAAGTATCCTCCTTTCCTTCCTTGTTTTCATGTTTTTAATCTTCTTCCCACCTTCTTCCAGGTCATAACTGTTGGTATGTATGCCCATAGAGCAAGTCATATGATGATTGTAATGGGATACTTTGTAAATGATTTGAATAATAATAAAGGCAATTTCCGATCTATATGTTTAAACTGTTTCTGAGATGATGGTGTAACATGATAGATGTCTAAAGAATTGTTTTACTCAATGAAGTATGCTTTTGGGTTGAGGACCTGAACGATGAGATCATACGGATGTTAAGAGTATTCATTCTTGTTTAGTCCCTAGTCGGTTGTTATTGTGGAAATAACCATAGACATCAATAACACTGAAGACTAGCTTGTGTGTTGGTTGATGACAGAATCTCATTAGTCATGATATAGTGATATCAAACCAAGCACATAGGTACTTGTTAGAGAACAAGGTACCGGACAGACCCACCGTGAGAGTGACACATGGAACCATGACTTGGTAGTCACAGTCAGCTCTCATAGTGATGGTGGTGAGTGTGATTCTTAGACTTGAAATCACTACACTCAACACATGTCGTTGGGTACACTTTGACATCATCAAATGCAGTCCTGAAACATGGGTTGTTATAAAGGTGATGATTGGGTGGCTTTGACACATGGGGCTTTTGGGGGTGAGTGATAGATATGGGATTTGTCCCTCCTGAGGGAGTTTGATGTCCTTGGCCATTTGATGAGTAGGATTGAGAAAGGCATGCGCATGTACGTGTGAATCAATATGTGATGTTGATGTCACACACATCTCACCCAGTCTATTCTGAGATCAAGGAAATGAATGAACGTTGACATGATGATTGTTCCATGCCTCGAGTTCATTCAGGATATCAGTGACAAAGGAATTATACATTCACTGTAACACCATTCACATATTGTAGGATTGAAAGTTGTTCTCCAACTTTCTATTTAACTTGGGTAGCACTGATGTGTGACTAGGCACCGCTCTTTGCTTGTGAGGTCATAAGTGTTATGGACTTTCACTGCCAACGTGAAATGGACCTGCAGGGTCACACACATAGGATTTAACTTGGAAGAGGAGTTTTGTCCACAAACAATGTTTAGATTGATTACTGAAGGAGTTTAGTAGTTCAATTAAACACTCAATCAATTGATAGCTCAGTATCATAGTGTTCAAGGTGTTGGACTGATTGATTAGAGTATTGGATTGATTGGAATCGCAATTGACTGATTCTGCACAATCTGTACTCCCAACCGATCGGCTCATCTTGGTGAACCGATCGGCTCATGTTGTGAGTCGATCAGCTCATGAACAGGGTGAACGATTGCTTCAAGTGTTGAAATGATCGGTTCAACTGTTGCAACCGGGCAAGTTTGGAAAGTAAGATTGGTGAGAAATTTCCTTTCGTTTCACTTTCCCAATTTGATTGGAACAAGGATTGATATTCGATACCAATTGGAAACAAAAGAAGGAAAGTCAATCGGGAACTGATCAGGACCACAAACCGACCGGTTCATGGGTCCCAACTGATCAGTTGAGGTGTCAACCGACCAGCTCAGATCCCCAACCAACAGTTTCAGTTGTGAAACGATCGGTTCAGGTTGCGAGTTGGTTGTTTTTTGTGGAAAATCTCGAACCCTTCTACTCCTGCTTTAGTCCCATATTGCTCGGGATGGAGAACCCTGTCCCATGACCCTCCTATATATATAGGGGTATTGGGGGCTTCTCAAAGTACAACTCAGTGCAAACCAGTTGCTTTGCAAAGTTGTTGTTCTCTCTGGTTTTGGTAACCGAGAGAGCCCGAGCAAGTGATACCTGATAAGGGAGGCACGGCAAGGGAAATATAAATGCAGTTGCGACTGGTGGTAGGAGAGTGTGTTGGTGACTAGTACGCTGACAGGAGGGTGCGGCTCCTTCCAATTCCTTGTAGGACAAGGAGATTGGAGTTCTAGGTGGTCCGTGTGGACTACTTCAGAGGTGGGAGGTTTCTGTCGCTCGGAGGACAACTGTCAATCCCGACAGTCCCGGTGCGACCAAGAGCTGCACAGACACCGTCCAAGACCAGAGTTGAAGATTGCACAAGGCGTGAGGTATTGTCGCCGAGCAAGCCTTGGGACAAGGTATGATTCCACAAACCATCCTTTCCTATTATATAGACGTTGACGCGTTTCCTTGGTCTGGGTTTGGGGAGAAAAATTTTTTGTTTCCTCTACCTTATATGCCTCCCCTAAAACCCAACAGTAGTATCAGAGCCACGTCAACTGCTCTATATTTTAGGATTATCAATATGATCGATTTTGGTTTGTCGCCTTTATTTATTGCATACGATGTGAATAAAATTGGCTTTATGCATGTCCAATCCACAAATCCCAAATATACATATATGATATGTAATATTAATGCACTCGATACGCGTCGCCCTTAAACGAGTTTTGTGGTGGATGTGTAGCATGGTTATGGCCTATAAACCCTATATTTGTGTATGGTTGTATGTGGTTGCTTGCATCTCGGTCTGCGCATCGATTCCCTTTCTCCTATTCCTGATGTAACTCGAAATAATTCGAGATTTCTTTTCCTACCTTTGCTCCCCCCGAATGTAACTCGGGGTTTCACAATTCAATTGTAAATAGGATAGATTTTATTTCCTGTTATGTCAAAGAACAGCGAACGACCTGGCAGACGACCTGAGACGATCGGTTCAAGGCATGAACGGATCGGTTGGTGTTCTAGACGAGCGGTTCAAGGAGCGAGACGAGTGGGTGGTGACCTAAGGAGATGCGCGACGATCGATGAACCGATCAGCTGGAGGCGCCAGTCGATCGGCTGGAGGCGCCAGTCAATCGGCTGGTGGCACCCAAACAACCAACTTGATGGCGAGCCGATCAGTCATGGAGATGAGCTGATCAAACCCAGAAAGGCAGGCACAGATTTCATCTTGTACAGGTTGCATGTGATGTAGACCTAGATGACAGTGATTCCTCTTGGCTCGAGGAATCACAATAGGATGGCCATAATCATTGCTTTTTATTGTTTTGCATGTTTTCTGTGGGATATAGCATGTATATGATACGTACTATATATTGTGGTGATTGGATATGTATATGTATATAAAAACCAAATCCCTCATTAAATATTAAGTTTTAGATGCCTTCCAAATGTGACACATGTGAAAAGCTTGATCGACCAAGTGTGGGCACACCCAAGCGTGGTGCACCATCTATCTCGTGGAAGTGTGAAGGATGAATGTGTGGGTCTGCCTAAGCATGGTGCATGTTCATCGTGTTGGCTTTGGGTCGGACTTAACAAGGTGACCTAGATAGGATCTAGCACCTTGAGGCATGGAGATGATTATGGCAAGGAGTTGCATATGACATCTTTCAAGAGTTGCATATGATGCAATTGGCAAGAGTTGCCTACCTAGAAGATCTGAGTTGTGGGTGACGGCCCAAGCTGGTCCATGGCTCAATGGATTTCAGGATCTTGACCCACTAGAAGATTGTACGCTGCAATCTTCCAAATTGATGGTGAGGGCTGTCAATTTGAATGAAAATAGTGGGAGCGGTAATTAATTAAAGGCCTAATTAACTATCGTCAAATTTTATTCAAATCAAATCAAAAAGAGTTTTGACAAAATGCAATTTTCTCTTGTAGAATGGCAAAGGAATCATCTTTTAAAATGGGCAAACTAATTGAGAATAAATTACATAACTGGTTGAGGACTGTGAGAAGTGTTCTACACAATCCAGATATACCAGGAGCCTTTGGATCCACTCTATGTACGCTTAATGCATTGGTGAAGAAGAAAGAAAGTTCATTGATATAGATCAATGGAACGAAAGGTAAGGGAGAGAAGGGTTCTCTCGCCAAACCAATTTCTTCTACATGGAGAGGATGGAAGGAACGATGGAAGAAGAAGTCAGAAATAGAGATCTCTACTTCTGGTGTATATGTGATAGAGATTAACTTTACTACTTCTTCGTCATGGGTACTTGATACCGGATGTGGATCTCACATTTGTTCAAATGTGAAGGATCTTAAGAGAAGTAGGCCTTTGGGGAAAGGTGAGGTTGAACTACATGTTGCCAATGGGGCAAGAGTTGCCGCCAGTGTCGTAGGAACCTATGAGTTAACTCTACCAAGTGGGCTAATAATAGAGTTGAAGAACTACTATTATGTACCTGCCATAAATAGGAATATCATTTCCGTCTCTTGTTTGGACAAATATGGATTTGAATTTCTTATTAAGAATGGAAAATGTTCCATTTCTAAAGATGGGATCTTTTATGGCAGTGCCCCAATGTCTTATGGTTTATACTTGATAGACTTGGAGACAAATGTATACAACATAAACACCAAAAGGCAAAAACTCAACGACTCAAACAAAACATATCTATGGCATTGTCGTCTAGGGCACATAAATGAGAAGCGCATTTCTAGACTCCATAAAGATGGTTATCTAGACTCTTTTGATTATGAATCAATAGAGACATGTGAATCTTGTTTATTGGGTAAGATGACCAAGACTCCCTTTTTAGGTAAATGTGAGAGAGATAGTGATCTATTAGGACTCATACATACTGATGTATGTGGGCCTTTTAGAACTAATGCCAGAAATGGGTATCAGTACTTCATTACCTTCACTGATGATTTCAGTAGGTATGGCTATGTGTACCTGATGAAGCATAAGTCAGAAACCCTTGAAAGGTTCAAGGATTTCATGAATGAAGTATAGAACCAACTTGGTAAAAGTATTAAGGCACTTCGATCTGATCGAGGTGGAGAATACTTAAGCCAGGAGTTTGAGGACCTTCTGCGAGCCCGTGGTATTGTATCACAATGGACTCCGCCTGGAACACCACAACGTAATGGTGTGTCGGAAAGAAGGAATCGCACATTGTTAGATATGGTGTGATCAATGATGAGTTTTGTTGATCTTCCAATTTCCTTCTGGGGTTATGCTCTTGAAACCGATGCATTTACACTTAACCGAGTACCATTTAAATCGGTTCAAAAGACACCATATGAGATATGGACTGGGAAGCGTCCCGATTTGTCTTTTCTAAAGATTTGGGGTTGTGAGGCTTATGTTAGGAAAATGTTTCCTGATAAGCTTGGACCCAAATCCGATATATGTTATTTTGTTGGATACTCCAAGGAAACGAGGGGATATTATCTATACCACCCTACTGACAACAAAGTGTTTGTTTCCAGGACAGCTGTGTTCCTAGAGAAGGAATTTATTTCCAAAGGAAGCAGTGGGAGGAAAATAGAGCTTGAAGAAGTTCAAGCCCAATAAGAAAACATAGAACTGGTATATGTATGAGAGGAAAATGGAGATTCACAAGGTGTTGTGGAATCTCAATCTCCTCAGGTAACATAAGGACCTCATAGATCTAGTAGGACCCACCTTGAACCTGAGAGGTTTGGATACCTTGTGACTCAGAAAGGTGGTGAGTTGATCATAGATGATGATCCAACTACCTACGTAGAGGCTATGGAGGGACCAGATTCTGATAAATGGCTTGAGCCATGAGATCCGAGATGGAATCCATGTACTCCAACAAAGTATGGACTTTGGTGGAACCACCCGAAGGGGTAAAACCCATAGGGTGCAAGTGGGTCTTCAAGAAGAAGATCGACATGGATGGCAATGTGCAAACTTATAAAGGCAGATTGGTTGTGAAGGGATTTCGACAAGTTTAAGGTGTTGACTATGACGAAACCTTTTCTCCAGTTGCCATGATTAAGTCCATCAGGATCATGCTTGCTATTGCAGCTTATTATGACTATGAGATTTGGCAGATGGATGTTAAAATCGCATTCCTTAACGGGAATATAAATGAGGATGTGTACATGACACAGCCTGAAGGTTTTGTAGATCCAAAGAATGCCAATAAAGTCTGTAAGCTGCAAAGGTCAATGTATGGATTGAAGCAAGCATCTCGGAGTTGGAATCTTCGATTTGATGAGGAAGTCAAAGTGTTTGGCTTTATTCAAAATGAAGATGAACCTTGTGTGTACAAGAAGGTTAATGGGAGCTCGACCACATTCCTCATATTATATGTGGATGACATACTTTTGATGGGGAATGATGTATTAGCCTTAGAGAAGGTTGGCTTGGTAATACTTTCTCAATGAAGGACTTAGGAGAAGCATCCTACATTCTAGGAATTAAGATCTATAGAGATAGATCTAGAAGGCTTCTCAGACTAAGTCAGAGCACGTACATCGACAAAGTGTTGAAACGGTTCAGCATGGAGAACTCAAAGAGAGGCAACATCCCCATGCTACATGGAGTCACCATCTCTAGAGCTCAATGTCCCCAATCTTGTGAAGAGAGGGAGCGTATGAATGGGATCCCATATGCATCACCCATCGGATCCATCATGTACGCTATGTTGTGCACACGCCCAGATGTCTCGTATGCTCTCAGCATGACGAGCAGGTACCAGTCAGATCCCGGGGATGCTCACTGGACAGCCGTAAAGAACATCCTCAAGTACTTGCGAAGGACTAAGGATCAGTTTCTTGTTTACGGCGGTGAGGAAGAGCTGGTTGTAAAGGGTTACACCGATGCAAGCTTCCAAACCGATAAAGATGATTACAGATCACAGTCAGGATTTGTATTTTGCCTTAATAATGGAGTTGTAAGCTGGAAGAGTTCCAAGCAAGAAACATTTGTCGATTCTACTACAGAGGTCGAGTATATTGCTGCTTCACATGCAGCAAAGGAGGTTGTGTGGATCAGGAAGTTCATTTCTGAACTTGGTGTAGTTCCCAGTAGCTGTGATGCAATTGAGCTTTATTGTGACAATAATGGAGCTATTGCACAAGTGAAGGAACCCAAATCACATCAGCGGTCCAAGCACATACTGCGGCGCTTCCATCTCATATGAGAGATCGTACAGTGAGGAGATGTGAAGATTTGCAAAGTACCAACTGAAGACAACATAGCTGATCCACTGACTAAGGCCCTTTCTCAGCAGAAGCATGATGGTCATGCTAGGTCACAAGGACTGAGGTTCCTTGGTGACTGGCTCTAAGTGCAAGTGGGAGTCTGTTGGTATGTATGCCCATAGAGCAAGTCATATGATGATTATAATGGGATACTTTGTAAATGATTTGAATAATAATAAAGGCAATTTCCGATCTATATGTTTAAACTGTTTCTGAGATGATGGTGTAACATGATAGATGTCTAAAGAATTGTTTTACTCAATGATGTATGCTTTTGGGTTGAGGACCTGAACGATGAGATCATACGGATGTTAAGAGTATTCATTCTTGTTTAGTCCCTAGTCGGTTGTTATTGTGGAAATAACCATAGACATCAATAACACTGAAGACCAGCTTGTGTGTTGGTTGATGACAGAATCTCATTAGTCATGATATAGTGATATCAAACCAAGCACATAGGTACTTGTTAGAGAACAAGGTACCAGACAGACCCACCGTGAGAGTGACACATGGAACCATGACTTGGTAGTCACAGTCAGCTCTCATGGTGATGGTGGTGAGTGTGATTCTTAGACCTAAAATCACTACACTCAACACATGTCGTTGGGTACACTTTGACATCATCAAATGCAGTCCTGAAACATGGGTTGTTATAAAGGTGATGATTGGGTGGCTTTGACACATGGGGCTTTTGAGGGGTGAGTGATAGATATGGGATTTGTCCCTCCTGAGGGAGTTTGATGTCCTTGGCCACTTGATGAGTATGATTGAGAAAGGCATGTGCATGCACGTGTGAATCAAAATGTGATATTGATGTCACACACATCTCACCCAGTCTTCTTTGAGATCAAGGAAATGAATGAACGTTGACAGGATGAATGTTCCATGCCTCGAGTTCATTCAGGATATCAGTGAAAAAGGAATTATACATTCATTGTAACACCATTCACGGATTGTAGGATTGAAAGTTGTTCTCCAACTTTTTATTTCACTTGGGTAGCACTGATGTGTGACTAGGCACCGCTCTTTGCTTGTGAGGTCATAAGTGTTATGGACTTTCACTGCCAACATGAAATGGACCTGCAGGGTCACACACATAGGATTTAACCTGGAAGAGGAGTTTTGTCCACAAACAATGTTTAGATTGATTACTAAAGGAGTTTAGTAGTTCAATTAAACACTCAATCAATTGATAGTTCAGTATCATAGTGTTCAAGGTGTTGGACTGATTGATTAGAGTATCAGATTTATTGAAACTGCAATTGTCTGATTCTGCACAATCTGTACTCCCAACCGATTGGATCATGTGATGAACTGATCAGCTCAGCTTGGTGAACCGATCGGCTCATGTGGTGAGTCGATCGGCTCATGAACAAGGTGAATGATTGCTTCAAGTGTTGAAACGATCGGTTCAACTGTTGCAACCGGGCAAGTTGGGAAAGTAAGATTGGTGAGAAATTTCCTTTCGTTTCACTTTGCCCAATTTGATTGGAACAAGGATTGGTATTCGATACCAATTGGAAACAAAAGAAGGAAAGTCAATCGGGAACTGATCAGGACCACAAACCGACCAGTTTAGAAGTGAACCGACCGGTTCATGGGTCCCAACCGATCGGTTGAGGTCTCAACCGACTGGCTTAGATCCCCAACTGACCGTTTCAGTTGTGAAACGATCGGTTCAGGTTGCGATTTGGTTGTTTTTTGTGGAAAATCTCAAACCCTTCTACTCCTACTTTAGTCCCATATTGCCCGGGATGGAGAACCCTGTCCCATGACCCTCCTATATATATAGGGGTATTGGGGGCTTCTCAAAGTATAACTCAGTGCAAACCAGTTTCTCTGCAAAGTTTTCGTTCTCTCTGGTTTTGGTAATCGAGAGAGCCTGAGCAAGTGCTACCCGATAAGGGAGGCACAGCAAGGGAAAGACAACTACAGTTGCGACTGGTGGCAGGAGAGTGTGTTGGTGACTAGTATGCTGACAGGAGGGTGCAACTCCTTCCAATTCCTTGTGGGACAAGGAGATTGGAGTTCCAGGTGGTCCGTGTGGACTACTTCAGAGGCGGGAGGTTTCTGCCACTCGGAGGACAACTGTCAATCCCGACAGTCCTGGTGAGACCAGGAGTCGTCAGTCCCGATGCGACCAGGAGATGCACACACACCATCTAAGACTGGAGGTGAAGACCGCGCAAGGCGTGAGGTATTGTCGCTGAGCAAGCCTCAGGACAAGGTATGATTCCACAAACCATCCTTTCCTATTGTATAGACGTTGACGTGTTTCCTTGTTCTGGGTTTGGGGAGAAAATTTTTTTGTTTCCACTGCCTTATCTGCCTCCCCTAAAACCCAACAGTAACCATGACCTTCCATGGTAAAACTCCACCTAGAACCCTAAAACATCTCATCTCAATGCTCTTTTGCTAGGATTTACACCTCTAAAGTGGAGAAGGTGATCTTTGCTCAAGAAAGGAGCTTGGCTTGGAGCAACCATACCTTCTAATCTCGGGATCCTTTTTTTTTACCTTCTTACCTTCCTAGAGGCGAGTTTTTTTAACCCCCTTCTCATATACTGCTTACTACATGCTTAAAACTCATGCTTCTATGTTCAAAATCGATGATCTCCATCTCTATATACCATGTTCTTCTAGGGTTTTGGTTTCTTACTGTTTTACCTTCTCTAGAAGATCTAGTTTGGTTACCTATGCAACTTCAAATCTGATCTTGGGTCAAATGGTGTTTTCTCCCTCTCCCTCTCTCTCCAATTATCTCGATCAGTTTGATGATGTGGCAATTTCCTGTTGGTCAGTATTGAAAAAAATTCATATCTTCTAATCCGTTTATCCAAATCTGACAAATAAATATGTTTTGGAATTGGAAAATTAATCTCTATGTAATAAAAATATTTTCAAGTATGATTGAATGGTTTGACGAAGGGTGATTTTTGTAAAATGAATTTAATGCATAAAATCCATAAAAATTACATCTTAATCATCATAACTCCAAAATTAACATAAAAATATGTTTTCTTGATCAGGAGAACTTAATAAGTTTATTGGTGATGTTTTCAGAGTCTAAAATTGAGTTTTTCTAAAAGGGTCTAAAATTAGGGTTTCTATACATTAATGTGCACTATGTACTCTAATACATGTTAATACATTAAAAATAGGCAAAGCGGAACTTGGACTCAATCAAAGTGGTGAAATTTAGTAATTGATATCACTAAGAGATGTATGTGCAATCCCTCTTTATGTATGTGCAAACTCTCTTTATGTATGTGCATTCTTACACCCTAAGTTGGGATATTTGTAGAACAAACCCTATATTTCCCTAATTAGGCTTTAATGAACCCTATTTCCTCTTTTCATGATTCTTTTATTAAATTGCCTCAAAATTGGTAATGATATTCTTTTTCTTGGGTCTTGTACCCTACTTCCATGTTCTAATTGATATGATGCTTTAACTTGCCATGATTTCTTTTCTAGCATGTTGATTTAATGGACTATTTAGCTATAGTAGTGGTACTTATGTACAACCACCCATTGATAGGGCATGTATTAATTTTCCCTGGGGAATGTCTTATTCTCCCCCATAAAAATATGTGTAGGTGATTGGGAATGTATTAATTATCCCCTCACCTATAGGTTGAGGTCCGGTAGGTGCCTCAACCCTACTTAGTTAATGTTGTAAATATTAATCATGCATGCAATTCCTTTACTATTTTAATGTTATGGCAAGCATCTATTTTCATTATTCCTCATACTTTTGTTCTCTTCATCTTATGATGAAATCTTAGTCTTTACTTTCATGGTATTCCTTATCTATTGTTCTTTTCATTATTTGACACATACATTGTTTCTTTCCCTCTTGCTGGGTGATTTCCCAACCACCTAGGTTTAGATCGAGGTGTTAAACATGAACAAGGAGAACATAGCTTCCAACATGGACCTAGCTCTTGGAGATGTTTCTTGGAGACAGATTTGAAGTATTTTAGACTTCCCTCTATCTAGATCCTTTTTTGTTGTATCTTGTTGTAACCCCAATGGGAGATTTTTATGTACTTGTGTAATCTTTTATGAAAGTTGAATATAGTCAGTTATTTTTATTCCACTGCTACACTTTGGCATTTTGAATACTAACATAATAAATTTGGAAAATTTATACCTAATCCAACATACCTTTGAGTGTGTTCGGAATGGATGTTAATTCTTAAAAAAAATTAGTACGGGGGTGATCCCGCCTCAATACACCTAACCTTGCTTTAAATGTATAACAAGATTAATTATCATAATTGAATGCTTAGAACCCTAATATAACATTTTGATATGCTTTTTAATCATAATACTAGCTTATGTTTCAAATTTGGTCCAATTTGGACATTGTTTGAGCAAGTTATGCGATTTTGTGTATATTTTAGAATTTTATATAATTTACCCAATTGAGAGGTTTTCTTTGCAATTTTTCATTTTCACTATGGTCCTTGAATGTTATCATATCATTCTTGATCTTGTTGAGCCATGGGTTCTCAATTGTACCTTGGTTTGGAGGTTTTTCTTCAAGGGTATTTTAGGGTTTACCCCTTTATGGATGAGCTACCTTTAGGAGCTATCAACCAATGGTTTATTTGTTTGGCTTGGAAATTCAACAAACAGTTCCTAAGTAGGTATTAATGAATGGTGGGTCAGATTCTTGTGTGGTTTCTTGTATATCCTTAATAGTTTAAGGCCATGGACACATGGGGAGCTACTTGTACACCTCATGCTTCTTCTCTACCTTATCCTTCAAGCTTTATATATCTATCCTTCAACTCCCAAATGAAACTTTTACTCTCTACCACTTCCCTCCTTCTAAGAGCACCGTCCTTCCTCTGTTTGTCCATGGAGCTTCTGTCCAAGGAAGAATGTGTGGATCTTCTTGGTAGAAGCATCTAGGGTTACGATTTGCTTCTTTTAAGGTTTCTAAAGCTCCTTCTTGGTAATTTTGACCTAAATGAGTAAGTATACCCTTATTTCCTCCATTTATTTCTCTTTTCTTCTTCCTCCTACCTTTCTCTAGGTTGGAACCATGTTGTTCCATGGTATAAGTTGCTCTAGAACTCAAGAATCTACCTTTGTTGCTTCTTCTTCTTCTAGGGTTTTGCTTCTTTGTGGTGAAAAGTGCCTACTTGGCCGAGTTCATATCTGAAACTTGGGTTTTCTTTCCTTCTTTGCTCGAGTTTCTTGATGCAAGAAGTCTTTTCTTCTTTGTAGAGGCAAGTTTTATAATCCTCTTTACTTATATTGCTTACTAAAAGCTTGTTAGCTCATGTTCTTGCTTAACAATGGTGATTTAAGCCTTAAGAAGCTAAGCTTATTTGGGATTTCGATTTTTATGGTGTTTCCTATTTTGTTTCCAGTTCTAGATGAGCCTGTAATCATGTGCACATTCTTCCTAAGGAAGGATATGATCTAGTTCAGGTTTGTATCACCGCCTATGGTGCTAAGCACCTGCCAATCGATGGTCCATATTAGGATTTCTAGGTTATTTTCTTCTCTAAACACATGACTTAATGGTGTGGTCTTCATGACAGCTGAAGGTGGTGACCAAGGATGATGAACAATGGTGTGAACTGATATTCACACCTTCGGTCAGTGTTAGGCTCTCTTGGAATCTCAATGAGCAATGGTTTGATTCTCTAATGATGCTATCAATCGATGATGACATTAGCTTAATATATGATGGTATTAAATCAATATAATAATGATCATACCAACTGATGGTGACCTAAGATGTCACAATCAATGGTAGATTAGGTCACCATAACTAATGATGAGTCAAGGCTTTAAATGTAGCTTCAATTGAGCCATAAACCAATGGTTTCTTGGTTCAATTGATCTAATGGTTAGACTTATACTCTAATGGATGGTTTTGAAATATGAACATGATCCAATGGTTAGGATCTAACACTTCTTCATCTAATAGTTTTGAATATTGTACTTGATCCAATGGTTGTTATTGGATTCTTTAAAATCCAACGGTTTGGATTGAAACCTATAGTATTACATATGATTCATAATAATCTAAATTTGATGTTTTCCCTCATGTGATCAATTTAAGGAGCTTGATTTTTGACATGACGACTTGCTTAAAATATACAACTGATAATGGGTTTTGATCCCACAACCTATGGTTCCCCCTTTATGTTACTAGATAAGGTATGTTTAGGGTTTAATGGTGACTCTTTTTATGTCACAACTCAATGGCTTTACATATGGTTTGTTAAGGCGTTTACTTATGTAAATAACCAATGGTCTTACCTTTTCAATAGTCAATGGTTCTGGGTGATGTTGTGGTATGGTGATATGGATTGAATGATGATGGAACAAATGGAAGGTTACCCTTAATAAGGTAGTCTTACATTTACACTCATATGAATAGAAGGGATAATGACTATATTGTGTTGATATGTAACCCTAATGAGGTATAGCTTATTATACCTAGTCTTAATATAACCAAATGATGGTAAGTGGTTATGAATAGTCCTTGAATGACGAATACAATCATGGAGTACTCTCTTTTTTGGTTGAACCCTAGTATTCTATAAAATGATGGTTACGTCTTGAGTTATGTGTAAATCCATACGTGAGGATGGTATGGAATGTGATGGTGATGCTTCACCCCATGCATCCATGATCCAATCTAGATGCCATGAGTTAGGGTTTGGGTGGGAGTGTTGATTTGTAAAATCAAAGTAACCTATCTTGTTGAACCTAACTGTAATGATAATAGATGATGGTAGCTAGATATGTTGCCCTTCCTTGAATGGTTAATATAATGATGGAATATCCTTCCTAATGATTGATTTCAACTCTAATGTGTTAACTAGTGGTCATCATAGCTTTATGATTTATGCTTTCTTATGCTAAACTTATACATTGTTAGTGTGATGATGACCAATCATATAGCTTCCTTATATGTTGATATAATAAAGAAATGATCTTAATGCTAAGATAGCCATGCAATGTTATCCTATAAACATCTTTTAGTTATTTATTGCAACATCACGTTGAGCCTATGCATCATATGAGTGGTGATGTTTGTTGAGCCTTGTTATAAGGCATGGAAAGATAATGATGAATTGGTAGGGAATGATATGATGGGCCTTATGACCTTTGGGCATGGTGGATCCCTAAATGAGGTATAATCCTCTTATTTTTACAAGGGTTGATACCCTATGATATTATTCTAAGGATTTATATCTTGTGATAGTATGATGACAAGTGCAGCCTCAGAATGGCAAGTGAATAGCATCATGTGATGATGAGATGAGGAACAATATGTCTCATACATTTTATATCTTCTAAAAATGTTATATAGAAATGTTTACTAGAGATGAATTAGGGTTTGTATGTCCACTTATATGATGCATCCTTAATTCACCCAATTGGCAATAATTAATCAAGTAAAACTCTTATCATGTAGTGCCCTGTGCCATAGATCCATCTAAGTGTCAGAACTTACTAGATGGTGAAACAAGTATTCCTAAGGGAAACTCAAAGCATATATTATTGAGTATGTGGGTGCTTGTCATCCTGAATCTAAGTGTTTAGGGAGGATGACTGCGGACATACCTAGCCCTCAGTTTGAGAATGGTTTTGGATGTGTCTCGGTGATTATATATGTGATGAGATTGGAGGACAACTATGGTTGTACCCCAGATGGTAAGGTATGTGTACCAACCTCCTTTCACTAGTGTCGTGACATGTACCAAGGACGGACTAGGTTGTTAGTAGCTTGACCTTATGTGTTGCTATGGTGGACCCATACTGACTGGGGTCGGAGAAGATCTTAGGAGTCCGGCTCTACCTAGATCTTGTATGGCATTGATTTTGACTTATTAGTGGTCAATTGGATTTTGAGTGGTATCCCAAATTCCTCAGGGTGTAATAAAAAAATATAATATAGCTATGTAGCATATTTGTTTAGGGTTATACGTAATGTTTCAATTTTGATGATAACCCTTATTTGCTTTCCTTACATAGAGATCATGTATAGTACAATAAGAGATGATAGATATGCTTATGTTGTATCTATGCTCATGTTTTAAAGATGCTTATGTTATCAGTTATACTGAAAATGATAGTTAAGATGATGTTGCTAGCTATGTTTAATATTGCTATCCATGCCTTTGTAATTAAAATTGCTTAAACTTCTAAACATGCTTAAGCATCTAGTTGTGCTTATGACGTTAGCTCTACTTATGATGTAGATTTGTTCACTATATTAAACATGTCAATATTGATATCCATGTAATGCTACTAGACATATTCATGATGTTAGAGATGTTTATGCTACTAGTTTGCTTGTGCTGTTAGCATGGCATATGATGGTAGTCTGACTAATAATGACGATTGATATAGATGCAATCTTATGAAACATGAGTAGATGTCTGATATAAGAAATGGATTTATCTGATACATGTATATACATTGATAATTATACTTGTTGCTAAGCTTAAGTGCTTAATCTGCTTAGCATGCTTGAACTGTTCAATTTGCTTAATTTACTATTACATACATTAACTTCTCAATTTATTTACTATTGGAATAAGCTTTTATAATCAATATATGTTGGAGAGAATTATATCTCTCATTGGGATTGGGTCTCACCTCCTGGGTCACCACATCTTTTTAGGTGATCGACAGCAGTGATAGCAATATCATGACAGTGAGAAGAATCTGAGGTGATGAACCCCAGATATGGTTGTTTAGTTGACTAGTGTGTCCTAGAGTTGTCTTTGTACTCTCAGGTCTAGGTGAAAAGTTTATATATGATGTTTTGATTGAATCAAGCTTTTGATAGCATGTTGATGTTTGTATATGTGGATAGTGTTCCTTTGTAAAGTTTATGTTGTAGATAAGACTACAGAGTAGTGGTAAAGGATATTGAGAATTATATGAAATACAACAAGTTGCGAGGCTTTAATGTAAATTTTTTTGAACAATTGGGAAATGTTGAAATTGATTTTAATTTACCCTTTTTTTGGGTTTGTGTTTAATTGATGTGTAATCGTGTTTTGTGTTTTGAGTAATCTCATTAAGTATAGCGGGTTCTCACAAGTTGGTATCAGAGATTTAAGTTCACTAAGTCTATAGGGACACTAGGACTTAGGACCAGGATGATGTCTAAGTTAGGAATATGACATAAAAATATGGTACATACTGCCTAATCTCAGTATTTGGGTCCCCTGGCTAGGTATTCAATTATTGAAGAAAAGGTATGGAACTCTTAGATTGTTCTCTTTTTGGTTACTCTAATCAAGCGGTCATCTTGAAACAATCTAAATAGCATAACAAATCAAAAATCATGGTGCATGTATCTCAATCTAACCCTAAAGAAGATGAGAATTACAGCATAATCTAACAAAACTTGAATATTTGGTAAATATAAGAGAAAGATACAATACTATGAAACCTAAATATGAATACAGATAAGCTAAAGAGGAGCTCTTGAAGTTGTAATTCAAGAAGATAATAAAGTAAAAGACAGATAAGTTTGTACTAATAAAGTGATTCGAGGAGTGAAATTCACATAAGATGGAGAGGACTTATGTGATAAGTATAATATGAGAAGATGAATGAGAACAATAGCAAATGAATAAAGTGGAACCTGAGTTAATCTCAGACTAACCTATGTGTGTAAGAAGTGCTAATGTACAATCTTCATGACATGAAAGAAATTAAGGGAGATGATCCTTGTCTAATGAAGAAAATATGGAATATATTGATCTATTCATTGGTAAGTGGTTGAGAAACATGATAACATGAAAGGACATACATATCAATGATGAAGAGTTAATGAGAAAAGAGTAATGAGATGTGATAATCTTAATAATTCCTATGTTGATATCAAGGAACCCAAGCTGTAAGAGGTAAAATGATACATAAAAAGTGTAACCTTATGGGAAAAATAGAATTGGTTACCCTTTTACTAGTGACCCCTAGACAATGATGTTTTGATGTGGGAAGTGTGTTTCCCTTTATGTTCTTTCTTTTTGAGGTGTAGCCTCCAAATGGATCTCATGCCACTTGGTATGTGTGGACTTTTTGTAATTTTGGGATGGATATCTTGATATGATGTGTGATTGCCTTGGACTATAGTTCCAAAATATTTATGTTTTGTAACGAGCATGATTTTTTAGCCTTCCAAGAGTTAGGTGGATTCCTCCTATATGTTCTTTATAACACATGTGGTGGATACCAAGGTAATGAATCCTAGTATCCAGAGTGTACCAGTTATATATGAGTTAAATATATCTATTAGCTGAACTATCTAGTGTTCCTCTCCATTAGAGAGAGAGAGAGAGAGTTGATGTTGATTCTCCAAGTGTTGTTTGGGAAAAGAAGAGTGATTCTATAATGTTCTATATGGTCTGCTGATAGTTGGGCAAGACCACTATCAAGGATAGATGGTTTGTTGATCAACAGACATGTGTTACCGTGATCCTTTAAGATAATCCTAGGAATACAATATCAATGGATAAGAGTTACAGTGGATGACATAAGTTACATGACCATGATGAGTTTAAAGTTATGTCTTTTAGACTAACCAATGTACCAATAACATTTATAATAGGAGGAGCATAGTAATCAAATTATGTTTCATAAGTTGTGACAAGCTTTGAATTATGACATCTCAAAGTATTTCAGAAATGTTTAGAAGCATGGTTAACATCTTTGTTAAATCTTAAGAGTGTTGAAGAAACTATACTTATGTGTAGAAAGTTTAGCAAGAGTGAGTTGAGTGTTAACTAGAGTACCCTCTTGGATTTATGGTACATCTGCTAAGTGGGTTGTGTGAATCCCAGTAAGATGAATACAGCATCGTTACCCTACCCCTAACAAGGTCATCCAGGAAGTTATATTTGTTATAGATTGCAGACAAGTGTGTGATTCTTCAAATAGACTGATGGCCAGTCCATCATTAAGATTATTGAAGAATCTTCTAAGAACATATGCCTTATAGTTCTTTACAATTAGGGGATACCCACCTGATTGATTGAGTTGCTAATTACAACAATCATTAAAGGAACATAGAGATGAAACTTTGTAAACTTACATATGATAAGAGATACATGATTTTTCATGTTTGTTAGGATATAGAAAGTATGACCTCTAAGTGATGTGTGATACAACAAATAGAATAGCTCAGGATGAAAGTTAGAATCCCAAGTTGGAAGGGTACTACCAGACCTGTACAGGTGGTACAACAATTTCTATGTTGAACCAAGGTGACACATGCGAGAGTTGAAGGAGAAGAATATGACTTTTATGAGAATGATGTGACATCATCATGAGATTAAAGTAATCATATGGAAGATTGAGAATGATGTGCATGACAAGTATCCATCTTTGTCTACCTTGAATTTTGGGGGTGAAATTTTCTATTAGGAGTTTATGGTTGAGAGAACCCTAACCTTTTTTAAAATGTTGAACAAGCTTAATTATCATAATTGAATTCTTATAGCCCTAATATAACCTTTTTATATCTTTGTAATCATAATACAAGCTTAAGTTTCAAATTTGGTCCAGTTTGGACACTGTTTGAGCAAGTTATGCAATTTTATGTATATTTTGGACTTTTATGCAATTTACCCAAGTGAGAGGTTTTCTTTGCAATTTTTCATTTTCATTATGGTCCTTGAATTTTATCTTATCATTCTTTATCTTAAAATCCATGGGGTGCTCAATTGTACCTTGATTTGGAGGTATTTTCTTCAAGGGTATTTTAGGGTTTACCCCTTTATGGATGAGTTACCTTTAGGAGCTATCAACCAATGATTTATTTGTTTGGCTTGGAAATTCAACAAACGGTGCCTAATCAGGTCTTCATGAACGGTGGGGCATCTTCTTGTGTAGTTGCTTGTATATTCTTAACAGTTTAAGGCCATGGACACATGGGGAGTTACTTGTACACCTCATGTTTCTTCTCTACCTTATCCTCCAAGCTTTATATATCTATCCTTAAGCTCCCAAATGAAACTTTTTCACTCTACCAATTCCCTACTTCTAAGAGAATCTATTTGTCTATGGATATGTTGTAAAAGGAGGAAGAAGGTGTGGATCTTCTTGGTAGAAGCATCTAGGGTTGTGATTTGCTTCCTTTAGGGTTTTTAAATCTCCTTCTTGGTGATTTTAACCTAAACGAGTAAGTAACCCCTTATTTCCTCCATTTCTTTCTCAATTATTCTTCCTCCTACCTTTCTTCAGGTTGGAACCTTATTTTTCCATGGTATAAGCTTCTCTAGAACTCAAGAATCTACCTTTTTTGCTTCTTCTTTTAGGGTTTTACTTCTTTGTGGAGAAAAGTGCCTACTTTGTCGAGTTCAGATCTGAAACTTGGGGTTTCTTTCCTTCTTTGCTCAAGTTTCTTGCTACAAGAAATCTGTTCTTCTATGCAGAGGCGAGTTTTATAACCCCTTTTACTTATATTGCTTATTATAAGCTTGTTAGCTCATGTTCTGCTTAAAAATGGTGATTTAAGCCTTAAGAAGCTATGCTTGTTTGGGATTTTGATTTTTATGGTGTTTCCTATTTTGTTTCCAATTCTAAATGAACATGTAATCATGTGCACATTCTTCCTAAGGAAGGAGATGATTTAGTTTAGTTTGGTATCACCACCTATGGTGCTAAGCACTTATCAACTGATGGTCCATATTAGGGTTTCTAGGTTGTTTTCTTCTCTAAACATGTGACTCGATGGTGTGGTCTTCATGACAACCGAAGGTGGTGACGAAGGGTGATGAACGATGGTGTGAACTGATAGTCACACCTTAGGTCAGTGTTAGGCTCTCTTGGAATCTCAATGAGCAATGGTTTGATTTTCTAATGATGTTATCTATCAATGATGACATTAGCTTAATATCTGATGGTGTGAAATGAATATAGTGTTGATCCTATCAACCAATGGTGACCTAAGATGTCACAACCAATGGTAGATCAGGTCAGAAAAACTAATGGTGAGTCAGGGCTTTAAATGTAGCTTCAATTAATCCATAAACCATTAGTTTCTTGGCTCAATTGATCTAATGGTTACACTTATACTCCAATGGATGGTTTTGAAATATGAACTTGATCCAATGGTTAGGATCTAACACTTCCTCATCTAATAGTTTTGAATAATAGACTTGATCCAATGGATGATATTGGTTTATTTAACATCCAATGGTTTGGATTGAAACATATAGTATTACATGTGATTTCTAATAATTTTAATTTGATAGTTTCCCTCATGTGATCAATTTAAGGAGCTTGATTGTTGACATGATGACTTGCTTAAAATATACAACTGATGATGGGTTTTAATCCCACAACCTATGGTGCCCCATTTATGTTATTAAATAAGGGATTTTTAGGGTTTAATTGTGACTATTTCTAGGTCACAAATCAATGGCTTTACATATGGTTTGTTAAGGTGTTTACTTATGTAAATAACCAATGGTTTTACCTTTTCAACATCCAATGGTTCTGGGTGATGTTGTGGTATGGTGATATGGGTTGAACGATGATGGGAAAAATGTAGGGTTACCATTAATAAGGTAATCTTACATTTGTACTCATATGAATAGAAGGGATAATTACCATATTGTGTTGAAATGTAATCCTAATGAGGTATAGCTTATTATACCTAGTCTTGATATTAGCAAACATTGGTAAGTGGTTATGAATAGTCCCTGAATGACGAATACAATCGTGGAGTACTATGTTTTGTGGTTAAACCCTAGTATGCTATAAACTTATGGTTACATCTTGAGTCATGTGTAAATTCATACTTAAGGATGGTATGGAATGTGATGGTGAGGCTTCACCCCATGCATCCATGATCCAATCTGGATTCCATGAGTTAGGGTTTGGGTACGAGTGTTGATTCATAACATCAAAGTAACCTATCTTGTTGAACCTAACCCTAATCATAATAGATGGTGATAGAGCTATGATTCCCTCCTTGAATGGTTAATATATGATGGAATATCTTTCCTAATGATTGATTTCAACTCTAATGTGTTAACTAGTGATCATGGTAGCTTAATGATTTATGCTTTCTTATTCTAAGCATGTACACTGTTAGTGTGATGATGACCAATCATATAGCTTCCTTATATGTGGATATATTTAGAGGAATGTTCTTAATGCTAAGATAATCCTACAATGTTATCATGTAAACATCTTTTAGTTATTTATTGAAACATCATGTTGAGCCTATGTGTGGCGCCTACTGCGCCACAAGCCATGTGACGACCCAATAATAATCACAAAAACAAGCTTAAATAAACAGATTATTAGAAAACACTGGAAATTAAGACCATTTTCATTTAGATCCAAACATCAAGAACCTTTACATATGAGTCCTTTCATGTCACAGGATACTTCCCATGCATGCCATCAGCCTATCATAAGAAAACCTATTCCAAACATATATACATACATATCCACATGTGTCCATACGTAAAAAGATTACACAAGCCAAACATGTATCAAAACTCATCCACAAAACACACCCAACAACCATCCCAAAGACCTAAGTGTATAGGGACGACTCTAGGACTCTAATAACAAAAGAACCACCAGCAACATTTCCACCCTTGTCAGCTATTGCCCTTCTTGCTGCTGCTCAACCTCTGTTGTACGATCTTTGCCTCCTTGTGCACGTCCACCTTAAAGGATGTGGGGAACCCACAAGGTGAGATTCCAAATCTCATCGAGAGATATAACTCTCCACCAATACTATTATTAACATGGATAGGATGATTAAAGCAAATAGTAAAGTTACAACCATGATAAGCAGGTAATCATTATTAACAAAATAAGCAATTACTATTAGATTATGAAACATCTTAACATTAACCATGTCTAGCAAATCTCCCGCCCGAACATGCAAAAACAACAAACTCATGTCTCGTAAACTCAAACTCAAGGACACCTCCTATATCAAAACCCTATCGCCCACCTAGAATCCCTTCCAAATATCACACTCAACAACTCATCCCCCCATATAAAACCCCTTCTGTCAAAGCCCAGAGTGTCAACCTTCCTCCCTCCGTCCCAACCATGAAAACACCTGACCACCTTGAATATGCGATTGCTATGGATCTCCCTGCAAACTCAATGCGATTACTCAAGGTTTTCTCCCTCACAAGTGAACGTGTTACAATAGAAAATAACCTGGACAATAATCCAATCAATGTTCTTGATATTACTAGAGCTTTAGCCCTTCTTCTCGCTGGCCATACCATCCTCAAACCAAAAATATTCTTGCCCACCCAGCTCATTTACACCATTCCTGAAGGAACGAAGATTAATCATATCTTCAACCAAATGATTACCATACCTTGCGGCTCCAGCTTTATCATGGCGCATCTCTCCAAATGGTCTGCTAATACAGGCTCTTTCCCAGCTCCTGCTGGTGGCTCCGACTGGGTAGCCATCTCAAACCTTCCTCCACATCTGTGGGAGCTTGAGATTTTTAGGGGTATTGATCATTCTATTGGGGCTACGCTTCAATACATTAGCCATGAAACGCTCCATCCCACCCAATTCTTCAAAGCTTATTGCCTTTTCTCCGTCAAAGCTGCCATCTCTCTTCCACCTTCTATCAACATCAGGATTGGAGAATCTATCTACCATCTAAAGCTTGCAGCTGAACACCCCACTTTTAACAGCACCGCTTTCTCCGAGCTTTCCTCACACCCACCTTCCTGGTTTAGCCCGAACAAAGGGAAAAACCCCATCCCACATACCAGAGTTCCTCCTGCCAGAAACCAAGTCTGGATTAGGAAACAAACAAATTTTTCTGAAAGCGCTTATCCTCTTCAAAGAAAAAAAAGAAACAGATCTACTGACCCCCCCTCCCTGCTACCAATATCAAACCTATCAAAAACACTTGCCCATCTACTTCATCTACGAAGGAAAGTTGGCATTCCCCAAACAAGAACAATCAAACTTCTGTTTTTCAAGACTCATCTTTACAAAACAAGGAAACCTCGCTGTAGAGTTCGGAGCAGGAGAGCCCTATGCAAAAGACAAACTCAAGCTACTTGCAAAAGATACTGCTACCTGACTAACATCAAAGGAACCAGCATCATTAACAGGCCAAAGAGAGGTAACACCCCACCCAGCTCATTTAGTTATGTTTCACCTGCGTCAACTCTTTCTACATCTCTATCACATAAAATAAATAATAAGTCTGTCACTATAGATGATGTAGCTTCTTGGTCTTGCACTAAAAGTTTCACATCTTTTGCAAACAAGATAGGCTTTTTCTTTGAAAAGAATGATGATGCACAGTTTATGCTTAATAACCTAGAAACCTTCATGGGTTGGTCTAAGAAAAGTTGTTAACAGGATTTATTGTTATTCTATTTTTTTCTTGCTTCACTTTTCCTTGCTCATGAAAATCTCTACTTGGAATATTTGTGGAGCAGCTAACCTAAAAAGAAGAAAAAAATTATGATCCCATATTTATAAAAACAAAATAGATTTAATCTCCATCCAAGAAACAAAATCCTTTCTCACCCCCTTCGCCCTCAAAACTATTGGTGGAAATAGAATCACAAACTGGATTCAGCTTCCACCCAAGGGCTTTAAAGGTGGTATCATTGTGGGATATAATAATCAGGTCCTCTTTTTGCTAAACTCCTCCATTCAAAACTTTTCGATAACGATAGACTTTAAAAATCTTGCTGATGACTACCTTTGGACCTTCTCTGGTATCTATGGGGAACCAGGATATGACAAAACCTCCTTCCTTGAGGATTTGCGCTGTCTCTTCACAAATTACCATCAGACACCATGGGTCCTTGGTGGTGATTTTAACCTTGTTACCCAGATCTCTGATAGGTGCAACACAAATCCATCTCCCTCTCCCATGACAGCTGCTGACAAAAAATTTAAACAGATGATATCAAACCATTCTCTCATCGACCTTGTTCCCACAAATGCCTTATTTACGTGGTCTAGAAATCTGTCCTTTGCCCATCTCGATCATTTCATTTGTTCAAACCTTTGGGAAGACAAGCATCCACTCTCTTCCGTATATATCTCCCATCGCACTATTTCTGATCACTTTCCCATAATACTCGAAACTGCCTCTAATTCTTGGGGATCTTGTCCTTTTAGATTTGAAAACAACTGGCTGCAAATCGAAAATTTTTCCAGATCTTGTCTTGAAAATTGGACTCTTGCTAACCCACAATCAACAAACATAGGTCTTCACATCTTAAAAAACATAAAGCACATCAAAAATCATATAAAAAAATGGATGCTTTTAAACCCCTTGACCTTAACTGCAACTCAAAAAAACCTCGAAGACCAACTTCTCCATGTTGAAAAAGACCCATCTGTTGATCCTGCCTTGATCCTCTCCATTAAAGCTGACCTTGAACACATAAATAATAGAATCGATACTAAATGGAGACAAAGGGCCAAGATCACATGGGCAAAAATACTAAATTCTTTCATAAAATCTGCAATCAAAATTTTAGAAATTATGCTATAACTCACCTCATGATAAATGGAAGACTCACTTCTCATAAACAATCCATCATAAACCATAAAAAAACCATTTTAAAAAAAACTTCAACAATAATCACAACCCATCTGGTCTAAAAAACCTTCATTGGAATTCAATTTGTCAAAATAAAATAAAAAACCCACAAGATCTCATTAAACCTTTCACTCTTGAGGAATTACAATCTGCGATCTCTGACCTAGGAAAAAATAAATCTCCTGGTCCAGATGGCCTAAATGTGGAATTCTACTTGGCAAACTGGAACCATTATAAACACGACTTCCTTGCCTTTCTTTCCGCCTTCCAAGCAAGTTCAAACCCTCATAACATCATCAAATACATCAATAAAACCTTCATCACTCTGATAAAAAAATAGTAAACCAGAACTAATTTCACACTTCCGTCCTATCAGTCTCATAAACACCTCCTACAAAATCATTGCAAAAACATTAGCAAATAGGATCAAACCTATCATGGACGAAATCATTCCTCTGAACCAATCTGCCTTTCTAAAAAATAGAAGCATCCAAGATGCCTTTTTAATGGTTAATGAAACTATCCATCTATGTCACACAAAAAAAGCCCCCCTTCTTGCCATTAAACTGGATTTCGAAAAAGCATTTGACTTTGTCAACTGGAACTGTCTGCTACAGACTCTCAAAGGTTTTGCTTTCCCTGACAAATGGATCTCTTGGATCCATGCATGTATATCTACAAATCACTTCTCCACAATCATCAACGGCGTTCCTTTTGGCTATTTCCATAATTCAAATGGACTTAGACAAGGGGACCCACTCTCTCCATACCTTTTCATCATTTTAACCACCATTCTCTCTCGCATGCTCCACATGGGAAAGCAAAATGGTCTCATTTCGGCTCCTGATGTCTGCAAGGAGAACATTATTCAATTTGCTGATGATACCATCATCTTCTCCTCTCCAGATTTATACTCTGTTCAGAATATCTTTAGGATCATAGGTTTTTTCTCTTATATCTCTGGACTGAAAGTAAACATTCAAAAATCCTCCATTTTTGGGGTAAACATTCAACAATCCTCATTGGATAACCTAAAAGATTTCCTAAAGTACAGAACAGAAGACTTCCCGATCAAATATATGGGTCTCCCTATCACCCCATATAACATTTCAAATGCTATTTGGAAACCAATAATTTCAAAAATAAACACAAAACTCACCAGCTGGGAAAACAACTTCCTAAATCTCTCGGGAAGGCTCACCCTGCTAAATAGTGTCATCACTCCAATAACAACCCACTTCTTAAGCTGTATAGCCCTACCCTCAAAAACTAAATCCATTCTTGACAAAATCCGGAGAAATTTCCTTTGGAATAATGTTCAAAAACAAAATAAACAAGGGAAACACTATCATCTCATTAATTGGAAAACTATTTCAGCTCCAATTGATCAAGGTGGCTAGGGCATTATAAATATTGAAACACACTCTCTCTGCCTCATCGCCAAAGTCACCTCCTTGGCATCATATCCAACGGAAATCTGCTTCCCCTCTCTGGAAATTCATCAATAAAAATATAAGCACGATTTCACAAATCATAATTACTCCTCCACATTCCCACAAAAACATTTCCTTCTGGTCTGACCCATGGTTTGAAAAAAACTCTGTTGTAAATCTTAAAACATCTTGGACAATTCCAAAAAATCTCCTCAACTTAAAAATTGATAAAGCCCTTTCTCTCATTACAAGTAACAGAACAAACTCATTAAAAAGATGCATCCTTTCCCAGGTCAGTCAAAATGAATTCAGAAATCTCGCTAGTACTTTGGAAAACAACATCTCAAACAACACCTGGAAATGGGGGAAAGAGTATTCGGTCAAACTTGCATACAACTTTCTCAGTAACAGAGGTATCTCCCCATCATCATCAAAGCTTTGGAAACAAAAATGGCCACAAAAATACAAAACATTCTTATGGCTTCTTCTACACAATAAACTTCTTACAGGTGAAAACATCTCTAGAAAGGGTTTCATTGGACCTTTCAGTTGTGTCCTCTGTGAAAAAAAACAGTGATTCAGTCAGCCACATCTTCTTTAAATGCACTTTCTCACAAAACATTTTTTCACACTACATGCGAAAATGTCTTCCTGATCTCCAGGAAGACATTTTCCCCATCAAAATAACTCCTTTAAGACACTACAGAAATTTCAAAAGTAATGATATCTTCATCACAATTTACTGGAACCTTTGGAAAGAAAGGAACAATAGAACTTTCAACAATGTCAAAAAATTGGCAAAAATTATCATATCTCAAATAGATGTCGATCTTCACATCCTCACTAAACTGCAGGAAAACTAACAGATGGAAAAATGGATGAATCAAAAGAAGGTGAATCTGAAGCAGCATTTCTCTGCGATATGAAATCTATGGTGGATGATGAGGCTGGGGTCAGTTTAGTGCAGCAACTCCTGTGACTTTCAATCAAATTCAAAGACGTTTCAAATCAGAATATCACTTGGATGCAAAACTTTATATTTTGATAGGAGGTTTGTCATAAGGGGTGCCTCCCCCCAGCTAGCTAAACTATGCATCATCATGTCTTTTTGTTTCAGTTTTTTTCAGTTTTTTTCAGTTTAGCTGCTCTCCTCTTCAAAAAAACACTCTGTTGGTTCTCCACATAAGTAGGTCTTCGCTTGCTTGATGTGTTTTTTAATATATAACATTACCTTTCCTCAAAAATCTTAACATTATAAAAGGAATATGAAGAACATGTATATTCACTACCAATAATATTGTACAAAATCAAGCAAGGACTCGTCCAATGTTTCTGTATTTGATCCTATGCAAGCATACTTACATGGTTATTTATGTATTTTATTATGCCCCGAGGATTTGAGTTGTACCACTCAAATCCAAATGACCACTACTAAGTCAAAACTGGTGCCATACAAGGTCTAGTGGAAGATCCAGAATCCATGACCTCACCCCCTCAATCAATATGAGTGAACCTTCTATGACATCATTAGTCAAACTACTACCAGTGACATATAGTCCAGCTATACAAGCCTAGCCTGCCTTTGTACAGGTCACGGCGCTAGTGAAACTAAGCTATGGTCTGCAGCCACACTCCTCCCAGGGTATGGCCTGCATCCAATCCTATATCACATATCACAGAGCTACGTCCTGAAGTCGTGCTCCTACCAGGGTATGGCCCACAGCCAATCTCGTATCACATATCCTAGACATCAGGGGATATTCATCCTCACCCCCGCATATTCAAAAATATGCACTCTGAGTTAAACTCATTTCACCATTCAACAAATTCTGACATTGAATGGATCTATCGCACGTGGCAAGCTACATGATTAGGTTCCACTTGATTATTTAGGTCATTTAAGTATCTTTTAGCATCAATCCAGTTTTAATGTATAAAATCATAACGAATTCTACAAAGATAAGGGCATAGCGTTCTTCCCGCAGACATATAGGGTGTGAACTTGTCACTCTATCACCACCTAACGCATGTATCATTGCCATTCACAGCATCATCAACAAGCCACATCCCATGGGATATCAATCCCTCCACTTTATCAGTAGGAAACCTCTTCTCATGTCAGGACAATAACCACTATAGGTCCTAATTCTCAACCGCCATATTCATGTATCACCTGCATAATCATCATGCCTCATAAGGGCATATTTAATCCTTGTCTCACATCATAGCCATCATAGCACATACTAGATATGATAATCAATTCCGCAACACCTACATGGTTAGAAGATCATAATCAAGAGAGAGATAATCACATAACATCATAGCCATCCATGATAAAAGGTATAAGTAAGACTTGTTCACTTTTATGGTATAGGGTTTCCACTTTTGCTTATTAGGGTCCACAAGGTTAAGGTCCACCAACCACCTTAGAACCACCACCCTCCACCATCGTGGAGTGTGTTAGGATCAAGCATCATCATTAGAGAAGATTGGAGACCATACAAAACATCACAACGCATATGTATACATGATCAACATTTAATGTTCATATATGTTTCACAACCACCTACCATCACCACATGCTAACCAATTAGGTACATGGGTCATGGCTACCCTCCCTAGTATGTCTCTACCGTGGCATACACCATGGGTGCCTCGATCTACTCCCTCACCATGTCACGACCACCTTTATCATGTCGCATCGTGGCATTAGTATTAGGGTTTCTGTTCACCCTTCAACCATGTGTCGCGACCAAGCTCCTCAAGCACCTCCATTTCGTGACCACGGTGCCTCAACACCAACCTGTCATGACCACCACTCCAAGGGTTGTCTCCACCAAGCAAAGGCAAGAATCTAAGGATTTCAAGGCTACTAGACTCCAAGGGTTTCAACCCAATGTCTCTAGGTCAAATACCACCACATGAAGGGACACCTCGACCATGGCCAATAAGGTCATGGTCATCCCAATGGGTTGTGTCATGACCGCGACGCCCATACCCATGCCTCAACCACCAAACCTCCTGGGTTGCGACTACACCAAGGGGTAAACACCTAGGTAACTAAAATAGGTCCAAAATTAAGCAAGAACCATGATCACTATGGAAGGATACTCAAACAAATCAATCTCCACGAGCCCTAAAGTAAGGGTCCAAGAAAACCATGACTAAAGGAAGAGAAATGATAGACAAGGTAACCAAAACTAAAACTAGCCTCTCACCTACCTCTAGGTGTACAACCACCAAACATGGGAGCTAGATCAAGGGTCAATGTGGGAAAGAGACCCCATATCATCACCTCTATCCAAAACTGATATACGAAGATTAGGGTTTCGGGTTTCTTCCAAGCATGATAGCTCTTCCCAAAAGAATCCTAGGGTTAAACTTCATATGCTAACATGATAGAGGAAGTCTTAAAGAGAGAAAATAGCAACACAACATATCAAAAAGGTGCAATAATAGAGAAGGTTTTGTGTTATATAACCTACCTTAAGAGGATCGCCACCAAATATCCAAGCACATGATCCAAGGGTAGAAGAAGCTCCACCGAAAGCTCCAATCTCCACCACAAGAGCACCTCAAGAAGAGAGAAACACCGAGTTCAGAGGATTAGCGCAAGAAGAGAGATCCATACCCCCAAAACTGAACCAAAGAAAGAAGGGAGAAAGGAGAAAAGAAACTCTCTCACTCTCTATCTCTTACCCACAAGAGCATCACCTTGGAAAAGCATGGCCCAAGGTCAATAAGAAGGAAGAAGATAAGGTAGAAGATCCGAAGGAACACCAAAGAAAGAAGATAAAACACTCACCAGAGCTAGAGGTGGTCAAGGATCACCACTATCACCATTTGCAAGGGATCAGCCACCTTCAAGGCACCAATAGCACACCTACTTGCTCCACCAAGCTCCAAGGGCGAGCACAAGAGAATGGAGGAAGAAGATGGCCTAAAAGAACCACTTGCATGGAGAGAAGAGGGTTCATATAGAAAAGGAGGGAGGTAAGGCAAAGGATGAGGTGTCAACATGATAGAGCTCCAAATGAACACTTGTCCACTAAAAGGACAAACATGCAACCACATAAGGTCCTCATGAAAGAGATGGTGATACTCCCTAGGTAGGATCTCGAGCATCCAAGCAGCTGACCCTATGTCACAACCATGACACACCTAGGGTCCCAAGGTCGCGACACCAAGACCACCCCAAAAATCCTAGGTTGAAACACACCTCTCCAACCTCCACCTCGACCCAAGACAACCTTGTTCGTGACCACCACACTAAGTGGGAAGTATCATGATCATGAGCCCCACAACATGCTCTAGGTCATGACCTAGGTCAAGGCAAAACAACAAGGTCACAAGGCTAAGGCACCCAAACCCTAGAAAACCTAATCTCCACTAAGGGTGATACTACTCAACCAAGAGCCAAACAAGGCACCCCCAAAGCACCACACTCTCTCTAAAGAATCCATGAGAGAGAAGGAACACTCTAGAGGTGGAAAATTACACATCAACCCCCTATATTGGATAAATTGCAACTTGCAACAAAGCTAGCACAGAAAGCACAAACATCAATCAAACAAGCTCAAACTAGAGACTTCACCTATCCACAGGCCCTAACCACATATCAACATATTAGAGAAAGGTTTTAAGCACAAGATCAAGCCAAAACAAATAGGGTTACCCCAAAACTCAGGTCAGGGTCCTTACAAGCCATAAACCCCTAATAAGGATTTCGCCCTAAAATCCTAAGAGAAAAGAGAGGGGTACTTCCTCTTCATCTCGTCCTAGAGCTCCCACGTGGCTTCCTCAACACCATGGTGATGCCATAAAACCTTCAAAAGCACTAGGTCCTTCTTCTTTAGCTTCTTCACTCTTCTATCAAGGATCAACACTGGACCTTCAACATAGGACATGTCCTCATCAAGCTCCACTTCCACAGGCTATAACATCAACTCAGTATTTGGATGGCACTTTCTCAACATACTCACATGAAACATTGGGTGCAAACTGTGCAACTCAGGTGGCAGCTCCAATCTGTAGGCCACCTTCCCAACACGTGCCACTAATGGGTAGGGTCTCATAAACCTGGGAGCCAACTTACCCTTCTTTCCAAACCTCAGAACACCTTTCCAAGTAGAGACCTTGAGGTATACTCTGTCTCCCACTTGGAACTCCAAGGGTCAATGGTGGTTATCTGCATACGACTTATGTTTGTCATGTGCTACCTTTAAATGTTGTTGGATCACTTTGATCTTTTTTTTCATTTGTTGCACAAGATCGAGACCAAGAAGATAGTACTCTCCCATCTCATACCAACACAACGAAGACCTACAATGCCTCCCATACAATGCTTCATACAGTGCCATGTCGATGCTACTCTGATAATTGGTGTTGTAGGTTAACTCTATCAAACTGAGATGTGTGTCCCAATTGCCCAAAAACTAAAGAACACAAGCTCTAAACAAATCCTATAGGGTCTAAATGGTCCTCTCAGACTGACCATCTATCTGTGGGTGAAAGGAAGTGTTGAACCTCAACTGCATACCCAAAGTTGTGTGCAGTCTCTCCCAAAAGTGACTTGTGAACTGAGGGCCTCTATCAGACACGACAGTCACTGAAACACCATGCAGACACATTATCTCATCAACATAGATCTGGGCAAGCTTCTCAGTTGTATACATCATCTTCACATGAAGTAAATGCACTGACTTGGTCAACATGTTAACAATCACCTAGATGGAATCATGACCTTTGGTTGTTTTAGGCAGACCAACCACAAAGTCCATAGTTACATGATTCCATTTCCATTGTGGTATAGGTAACAGTTGCAACGTCCCTGTAGGATTTTGATGCTCAGCTTTAACCTACTGACACATAACACATCTCGCCACAAACTCAGCCACGTCCCTCTTCAAGTCAGGCCACCAATACATATCCTTCAGATTGTGATACATCTTGGTACTACTTGGGTGCATAGCGTACATGGATGAGTGATCCTCTTCCAACACCATTTTCCTTATGTCGTTAGCATCAGGTACCACTACTATACCATGGTAATAGACCATCCCATCATTTGACTTGTAGAATCCATCACACTTCTCATTGCCAAACTCTAATCTAATTTGTTGTATCACGGTATCAACCTATTATGTTTCTCTAATCTACTGTCTCAGCATGGGCTTCACCTATAACTGTGCTAACAATCCTGCTAGTAAAGAAATTTTCAGCTTAACATTCATCTGACGTAGGGAGATCAACATGTCTCTCTTGTGGTACACCAAAGAACTCAACTGGGCTCTATCCATAGGCAAAGATGAAGACTTCCTACCCAACATCCGCCACAACATTCATCTTCCCTGGATGGTAATCAATCATGTAGTTGTAATCCTTGATTAACTCCATCCATGTTAGTTACCTCATGTTCAACTCCTGTTGTGAAAATATGTACTTCAGGTTCTTGTAGTTTGTGAAGATCTGACACTTCTTGCCATAAAGGTAGTGTCTCTATATATTCAAAGCATGGACCACGACAACCAACTCCAGATTGTGGGTCAAGTGATTCTCCTCATCTTTCTTAAGCTGTCCGGAAGCAAAAGAAACCACTTGTTTATCCTACATCAGCACACAACCCAAACCATGTATGGATGCATCATAGAAGACTATGTATTCCTTTTCTTGCTCAGGTAACACCAGAACTGGTGCACTTTTCAACTTTTCCTTCAACGTATGAAAAGCACACTACATCTGTCATCCCAGATGAATGACACATCCTTACTCGTCAACTTTGTTAGGGGCAAAGTGATAGCACTGAAGTCCTTGATGAACCTCCTGTAATAGCTTGCCAAACCTAGGAAACTGCGCACTTCTATCAGTGTCATTCGCTGCTCCCACTTTATCACTGACTCAACCTTCTTAAGATCAACACAAACTCCCTCAGAAGATATAACGTGCCCCAAGAAAGCTACCTTCTTTAACTAGAATTCACATTGATGTTGCCTCAGCATGTTCAATGCTTGACAAAGATGATGTTCATGCTAATGACTATCATGATTGTATATCAGGATGTCATCTATAAGGACAACCACAAACTAGTCAAGAGTCAGAACACCCTATTCATCAAGTCCATGAAAATTGTCAGTGCATTGGTCAGCCTGAACGGTATAACCACAAACTCATAGTGACTATACCTAGTCCTAAAAGCCAACTTAGGTATGTCGTATTCCTTGATTCTCAATTGGTAATATCCTAACCTCAGGTCTATATTTGAGAACACCGTCGCACCATGTAATTGATCAAAAAGGTCATCTATCCTTGGCAAGGTGTATTTGTTCTTTATCGTCACCTTGTTCAACTGTCAGATGTCTTTGCACAACCTCATAGACCCATACTTCTTCATTATAAATAGCATTGGAGCACCCCACGGTGACGTACTCAGCCTAGTAAAACCTTTGTCAAGTAGCTCTTATTATTGTCTCTTCAACTCTACCATCTTTGTCAGAGCCATCATGTACTGTATCTGAGCTATTGGTTGTGTGTTCGGAACCAGATTGATCTCAAAATCAATCTCTTGGGGTGGGGGAACATCTAGAAAATCCTCAAGAAACACATCCTCAAACTCTCTGATAACTGGTACCTCCTGAATACTTGGACTCCTCACCTCAGTATCCAGCACATGTGCCAAGAATGCCTCAAACCCCCTGTGTCAATAGCTTTCCTGCCACCATTGTCAATACCACACATGTCGAAAAATCAACATGTCTCCTTGGAAGATCCATGTCTTACCACCATCTATAAACGTCGCCTGCTTGGAACTACAATCCAAGACCACTCTATACTTCTCCGTTGTGTCCATTCCAAGGATTACAGTGAACCCATGCATGTCAAGTGGTATGATATCCACTTGAATGTTGTACCCCAAAAAGTAGAGGATACAGGAAGGGCACACCTCCTACAACACTACAGAACCAACTAATGGGGTTTCTAACAACGAGCTATCCTTCTTACGACTAATAGGCAAAATACAATTGTCAAGCAGTTCACGAGTGACAAAAGAGTGTGTTGCACCTGGGTCAACCAAAATAGATATAAAGCAATAAGAAGATAAATCAGAATGAAATAACTCCATTGGACCTGTCACTACTTGCAAGTTGACCATCGCCTCCGGCTGACTCATAGTGTAGAATCTAGTTGTTGCTTGTTGTCGCCCCCATCTCCTACTTCCCTGAGTAGACGATCCAGCCTATGATGCTTGGCCACGTCCTCTTCCTCCTACACCATTGTTTTGCTACCTCTGAGAGCCATATTGGCTCTGCCTCAGTTGCTGGGTCACTTCATCATCCCTCACTGGACACTCTCGCTTCAAATGTCCAGTCTTCCCACACTTGTAGCAAACTCGGGTCTCAGATTGTAGTCTAGATGACCCCATCACTAACACTGATGTTGTTATGTGAGCTCCAACAGGTGGAAAGCTACGGCCTCTACCTTTACTTGGTGACCACTGCGTCGAAGCACTAAACTTTTGTGACATTGGTGGTGCAAAAAATTCTACTTCTTACTCCTAATGAATGCCCCTAGAACTACGCAGACCTCTTCCTGGCACTCGTCTCCCATTTCTCTATCACAGATCGCTCTATCCTCATGACAGACTCCACAAATGTGGCAACCTTTCTCGATTCTCCAAAGCATCTGCTGGGGTGGACAACTCAGCGTTCAACTGCTTCTTAAAATGAAGGATCTGCGCGTCCTCTGTAGCAGCCATGGGAGGATAGAACCGAAGAAGCTCAATAAACTTGGCCTCGTACTCATTGATCGTCATGGGTCCTTACCGAATCTGCACAAACTGGCTGATCTTCTCATTCAGATAGGTCTGTGGAAAGTACTAACTAACAAACTCACGTCAGAACTCCTCCCAACCTACAACCACTCCAGGCCTCTTCTCTTCTTCTATGGCCCACCAATGGCCAACACTCCCTTTCAGAAGGTACACCGCATGCTTAACCTAATTCGCCTATGGGATGTTGAGGATATTGAAGGCCTTCTCAAGCTCAGCAAGCCATAGATCAACATCCACTGGATCAGCCAACCTAGCATACTCCACCGCTCCAACACGGTGAAGCTACTCAAAGGTCTTCCCAATCCCTGAAGATTCCGCATTGGGAACTGGTGCCCTCGACTGAGGTGCAGGCATCCTATCTGCCATATGAGTCATCATAGACATAAACTGCCCAAAAAGAGACTGAAAGGTAGGGTTTTCAATCATGGTTGGATCAAACTGGGGACCCTCAACACCTGATCTTCTCATACATGGTTCCTTGCACCACCACCTAGTGCACCGACACTTCCCTCACCAGCATGTTCTTCATGTTCTCCAGACGTCTTTAGGCTATTGTTTCTTCTGTATAAGCAAAAATCACTATCAAACATACTGGAGGATACAAGAACATACACAAATCCTAGTCCTAGGTCCCTATAGACTCGGCAGACCTAAAGCTCTGATACCAACCTCTCGTGTGGCACCTTTCGCGCCACAAGCCACATGATGACCCAAAACTAATCGCAGAAACAAGCTTAAACAAATAGATTATCTAAAAAATTGGAAATTAAAACCATTTTCATTCAGATCCAAAGAGCAAGAACCTTTACATATGAGTCATTTCAAGTCACAGGTTACTTCCCATGCATGCCATCAGCCTATCACAAGAAAACCTATTCCAAACATATATACATACATATCCACATATGTACATACGTAAAAAGATTACACAAGCTAAACATGTATTAAAACCCATCCACAAAACATACCCAACAACCATCCCAAAGATTTGAGTGTACAGGGATGACTCTAGGACTCTAACAACAAAAGAACCACCAGCAACACTTCTAACCTTGTTAGCTATTGTCCTTCTTACTGCTGCTCAACCTCTATTGCATGATATTTTCCTCCTCATGCACATCCACCTAATAGGATGCAGGGAACCCATGGGGTGAGATTCTAAATCTCAACTTGAGATATAACTCTCCACCAACTCTATTATTAACACAGATAGGATGATTAAAGCAAACAGTAATGTTACAATTATGATAAGCAGGTAATCATTATTAACAGAATAAGAAATTACTATTAGATTATGAAACATCTTAACATTATAGAAGGAATATGAAGAACATGTATATCCACTACCAACAATATTGTATAAAATCAAGCAAGGTCTCATCCAATGTTTCCATATTTGATCCTATGCAAGCATACTTACACAGTTGTTTAGGTATTTTATTATGCCCAAGGATTTGAGTCGTACCACCCAAATCCAACTGACCACTGCTAAGTGGAGATTGGTGCCATACAAGGTCTAGTAGAAGATCTGGAATCCACGACCTCATCCACTCGGTCAGTACGAGTGAACCTGCAGTTACATCATTGATAACACCCAAATTAGCACATATTTTCTATGCATTTTATCTATAGTTTTGTGCCACTTTAGTCTTAATATGCACTCTTTTGTTCATGTTTTATGTTTTCTGTCTCTCCATTAGATAATGTAGTGAAAATAGCCAATAATGTAGCTAATTAGCCTATTTTAGACTTGCAGGCACCGAAACTAGCCAATTTTGGGACTCTCAAGTACCGAACCTGAAAAGACAAGAATTCCAACAGGTGACCGATAGGGCCTGGCCGATACGGCCCCGCCGACCGATATGGCCGCGCCGACCGATACGGCCGCGCCGACCGATACGGCCCCGCCGAACGATACGGCTGCTGCCCGATACGGCCGTCGCCCGATACGGCCGCCTGATGCCTCAAGATCAAAGCCACGGATGAAGGACACGTGGACCAATAAAAGCTACAACTCCCATCAACTTGCTGCCTATAAATAGTAGCTGCCAACCTACAGAGCAAGGAGAGTCGGAGGGAGGACCCAGCAAGAGCTAGTGCCTAGACCAAGGAGCTAGTGTATCGAGTTCCCCAAAAGTCTGTCGACCGATACGGCTGCGTCGACCGATACGGCTGCGCTGCGTCGACCGATACAGCTGCGTCGACCGATACGGCCGCCGCCCAATATGGTCTAGAGAGAGAGTGAGCCGAGGAGTCCAGAGGGATGAAGAGAAGACCCAAGGGCCGAGATACGACCTGCACAGAGGCCGAAGAGCGAGAGCCACCTCTCCTCTACGGGCTATATCTCTTCCCTCTTCTCTTTCATTCTACTGCATTCCTTTGTTTCTTGTACAAACGATGTTTATCCATCTTTGTTCGGTGCCATCTACGCTTGTCTATGGCTAGTTAGCTCCTTCTTGGCTATGCAGCCCGATCTGGGCATGTTTATATACTTTTGCCTTAAGCAAGTAGATTCATATCAGATCTAGTATGTTGCATGTTCTATTTTCTCTTTCCAAGTTATGATTGCTAGTTTGGTTGATCTCTTACTCTCTTGAACTGCTGTTTCTGCCTGTATCGAGAGATCTGTTGTAGGAATAGCTAAGATACGATAGTTTGGATCCGAACCTGAGAGGGGGAAGATCTGAGGTATTCTGTTCCTAACACCTCGGAATATCCTAAGACCCGAGAGGGAACTTAGTGTATTCTGAGGTGTTGATATGTCATTCCTCGAGAGAGGGTCATTGACATATTGTTGATGGTTTTCGTCACGCATCGCGAGAGCGAGTGGGATGACCCCACAGGACATATGCCACTGTGCATACTAGATGCTTGCTTGGGTGTTCGAGGGTTGTCTACGCCCGAGAACGAGTGCATAGACTGCCCCTTTGTGGTTACATAGCCAGGAACTCTCTTTCTCTGATTAGTAGACTCACGAGCTCTGTTTTGTTTTGTTTTCTTTTCTTTGTTTTGTTTTATATCGTGACAACCTGCTAGACTAGTTCTAGCATTTACTTTTATCGACTATCGTCTTGGCTTATCTAACTAAAGAACGAGATCGATGGCGTCCTAAACGTCACCACGTCCCTGTGTTCGACCCCGTATATCTACTTCGACCCCGTAATAAAGTTGTGGGGGCCTAGAAGGTTTTGGGTTATAAATTTAAAGCTTGATTCCTTCCTTTGTCCCGCGTTCATTTTCGGACGCGTGAAAAAGGCCAGTCAACTTTTGGCGCCGTTGCCGGGGATGTGGGTTTTCCACGTTTACACGCCTAGTATATTTTGTTCTGTCACTATAAGTTTGTATATACATGCATAGTTTTCCTCTTACTTTACACATACTTGTTCATATATACTAAATCACTTTTCTTTTTCTCATACCTTTTTCAGCCATGGACCTTGCTTCCGCAAGACAAGTCATCTTGTCCACCTGTCCTCCCGAGTTTTTCCACAGTTCCGACTGTTGGCAAATAATTGAAGGTCGTGCTCTGCAACTAGTCGAGTTATACTCACCTCCACCATCGTCATATGTTGAAATTCCAATAAAGGAGACTGCCAGTCAACCATCGACTCTCGTGCTATCATGGGATCAAGAACTGATCAAGGCAGTGGAGTTAGCTGGAGAAAGTGTCAAGGCACTCACCTCCCTAGTTCCTCATCTCCAAGAAAACGTCGATCCGCTCCAGCAACTATTAGACAAGCAGGAGCATCATCTCAAAGCAGCCACCGGGGCTCCAGACCGCAGTAGTAGTATAATTCAAACCGTTGAACAAGGATCCATCCTAAAGCATCAGTTTGATACAGCGGGTTCCCCTTACATGTGCATGGCAGAATCGACGGGTCTCGAAAGCATTGCTGCTCAAGTACAACAACTTAATGATAAAGATGTTGAACAAGGCATGAGGCTCCAAGAGCTCATCGATCTGGTTACAATTCGGTTACAACTACCATCACAAGACAATGATGATGTTAGTCATCAAGACCATCCCATTGGGCATGAAGTGGAGTATGAATCACCATCCTATTCAGACCATCAACTAGATTCACCAAGATTTTTCTGTGAAGACCAACCCACTTGGGAAAGCCCTTCATTCTATCCAGATGACCCAGTTGATGAACCAATGGAAGAAATGAGTCATAGACATGAATGGGTCCATGATGACAATGATGAAGACTCAAAAAGCCAATCGACCTCACAACCAGAAGGTTGGTTTGAGGAACCAGAGTCAAATATTGAACCAGACCAGAGTGACATTTCTCATATTGAGACTTGTCATTTTGCTTTGAGCAGTACGTCAACCATGGTTTGGAACAATTTGTTCGATGACGACAATGACGATGACAGCTGCTCGACATGGAGCAGTGAGTATAGTAACAAAGACGAGTTGGAGCAGCACGAGCCATCATTCGCCGCCATACCTTTACAAGGCTTGGTGGACATCAAGGGGGTAGGATGGACGGTTCACTACAACATGGTTGCTGAGCATGAAGACAACCCTGACTCCACGCCAGGTGATAAGCTTGGGGTGGTAGAACCACAAACAAATTCTTCAGGAGGTACTTTTTGCTCAGAAGATGATTGGATGACTCAGACTGTACATGAAGATCTATCTGAACATCCAACATCAAGTGTAGAGATGGAGAGAGAAGATATGAGTCATCAAGATGACATCCAACCTCTCTCATCCATCTCATCCTACGTAGACATCCCAGGACCTTCATTTTCAGATTCATATAATGAAAGGTACCTTGAGGATGATTTTCCAAGGAATTCATCCCAGTGCAGCTCAAATCAATTCCAGCACAAAGATGACTTCACCGAGTCGCCAGATTTTACTTTTCTTCTTCAGACTCGACAGGGCCAACACATCCACCTATTCTACTCCTACTATGTGGCGGAACCCATCGGAAAGACACAGGTGACACTGGTCCCAAAACTTAGGATTTGGGATCCCAGTGTCGGTATCGTGGGGCAACCACCCCCTTTTCTCTTACCCACCCTCCCGCCCTTTTATTACAATAAATTTTGCTTTTCATGTTCTTGTTGGTTAATTTATTTCCTCTAACTGTTTTGATATCCTTGCACCCATGCATCATCTTTAGAACTTCAATAAATGTCGTTAAACTCATGCATTCCTGCCGCACTATTTCAAGTTTGAGACTTGCTCGAGGATGAGCAAAATTTTAAGCTTGGGGTGGTAGGCTTCACCCTTCTTTTCTCTTCACCCTTCTTGCATGCATGTCTATTTCCTGCATTTAGTCTTAAATTTTCAAAATTTTCAGCTTTTTAGCTTTGCAATTATGGCTATATGGTGTGAATCTAATAGATAAATGCTTGATTGTATGCCTAGATGCACAATTTTTATCTTAAAAATTGCTTGACCTCTTGCTTGACTTGCTCTTTGACTCTTTCCTTGAGTTTGGTAATAAATATAAGGTTATGTCCCTTTTTCATAGCTTAAAGCTAAATTCCCTTGATCTATGTTGTGAATGGCAAATCCATGGTAAAGGACCGTTGGAATGAGCTAAATCATGATTAAAGTCTCCTAGCTGCGAATTTCACAAGGTTGCCTCTATTCTAAGGATTCTTGAATCATAATTACTACTTCTCACACAGGTATCAAGCGGATTATGATGGGCTTTGAGCTATGATCAAGATGAAATGTTTCTCCTTGATGGACTACGTGCCTTCTCACATTAGATTGAGTCAAAAAGATGAAAAATATAAACATGTGCAAAAGAGGTTTGGCCGCCCATAAAATCCCAAAAATATCTATATAGTTCTCACCCAAGCCTAAAAATAGAATGCAGATGATAAAAGCCTGAGTGTGAACAATAAATGAGCGCTTGTTTTCTCTTTTAGGAGAGTTGAGGATGGTGCCCAGCCGGTGTATGACTGCACTCATGAATGCGGATATGTCGTGCCCGGTAGTACCACTCTAAAAGCTCATTAGAGAGTCACTAGGAACCCCCTAGGTGACCTATGAGATCATCTCAGTAGCAGGGTTAGTTCGGGCGCAGTACGAGGAGTTCATTTCACTGCTTTGGACCAACTGGTTCGGACTGCAGGGATTGTTGCTCGCTACATGGACCAACCTGACGCAGATCGGGATCCTCAAAAGTCATTAGAGTCTTTTTGCTTTGTTTCTTAGGACATGATTAAGTGAGAGGAATGGTATTCCTGAATGGTATGCATGGATTCATGGTGATGGCTCATTACTCATCACCCGCATGATCACCTAAGTGGAAACTCTTTCATGATCAAATAATTATGATTCAAACCCTCATGAGTATTGGCAGGCTATAGTGAATTCGCTTAATCTTTCCTGGAAATTCTTTGATCTTACTTTGGCAGGATTGTGCTTGTTTGGTGGGGGTTTGTTTTGAAATGACATGGATCAAGAGTATTGATGCTTTAAACTATTTTTCTTAACCTTAGCATTTATTGCCAAGCTTAATTTGGATGTTATCTTTTATTCTTTGAGCACAGTCTTGCTTGAGGACAAGCACGTTTTAAGCTTGGGGTAGTTGATAACACCCAAATTAGCACATATTTTCTATGCATTTTATCTATAGTTTTGTGCCACTTTAGTCTTAATATGCACTCTTTTGTTCATGTTTTATGTTTTCTGTCTCTCCATTAGATAATGTAGTGAAAATAGCCAATAATGTAGCTAATTAGCCTGTTTTAGACTTGCAGGCACCGAAACTAGCCAATTTTGGGACTCTCAAGTACCGAACCTGAAAAGACAAGAATTCCAGCAGCTGATCGATAGGGCCTGGCCGATACGGCCCCACCGACCGATATGGCCGCGCTGACCGATACGGTCACGCCGACCGATACGGCCGTCGCCCGATACGGCCGCCTGATGCCTCAAGATCGAAGCCACGGATGAAGGACACGTGGACCAATAAAAGCTAAAACTCCCATCAACTCGCTGCCTATAAATAGCAGCTGCCAACCTACAGAGCAAGGAGAGCCGGAGGGAGGACCCGACAAGAGCTAGTGCCTAGACCAAGGAGCTAGTGTGTCGAGTTCCCCAAAAGTCTGCCGACCGATACGGCTGCGTCGACCGATACGGCTGCGTCGACCGATACGGCTACGTCGACCGATACGGCTGCGTCGATCGATACGGCCGCCGCCCGATACGGTCTAGAGAGAGTGAGCCGAGGAGTCCAGAGGGATGAAGAGAAGACCCAAGGGCCGAGATCTGACCTACACAGAGGCCGAGGAGCGAGAGCCACCTCTCTTCTATGGGCTATATCTCTTCCCTCTTCTCTTTCATTCTACTGTATTCCTTTGTTTCTTGTACAAACGATGTTTATCCATCTTTGTTCGGTGCCAGCTATGCTTGTTTATGGCTAGTTAGCTCCTTCTTGGCTATGCAGGCCGATCTGGGCATGTTTATATACTTTTGCCTTAAGCAAGTAGATTCATATCAGATCTAGTATGTTGCATGTTCTATTTTCTCTTTCCAAGTTATGATTGCTAGTTTGGTTGATCTCTTACTCGCTTGAACTGCTATTTCTTCCTGTATCGAGAGATCCGTTGTAGGAATAGCTAAGAGACGATAGTTTGGATCTTAACCTGAGAGGAGGAAGATCCGAGGTATTCTATTCCTAACACCCCGGAATATCCTAAGACTCGAGAGGGAACTTAGTGTATTCTGAGGTGTTGATATGTCATTCCTCGAGAGAGGGTCATTGACATATTGTTGATGGTTTTAGTCACGCATCGCGAGAGCGAGTGGGACGACCCCACATGACAGATGCCACTGTGCATACTAGATGCTTGCTTGGGTGTTCGAGGGTTGTCTACGCCTGAGAACGAGTGCATAGACTTTCCCGTTTGTGGTTACATAGCCAGGAACTCTCTTTCTCTGATTAGTAGACTCGCGAGCTCTGTTTTGTTTTGTTTTCTTTTCTTTGTTTTGTTTTATATCGTGACAACCTGCTAGACTAGTTCTAGCATTTACTTTTATCGACTATCGTCTTGGCTTATCTGACTAAAGAACGAGATCCGTGGCGTCCTCAACGTCACCATGTCCCTGTGTTCAACCCCGTATATCTACTTCGACCCCGTAATAAAGTTGCGGGGGCCTAGAAGGTTTTGGGTTATAAATTTAAAGCTTGATTCCTTCCTTTGTCCCGCGTTCATTTTTGGACGCGTGAAAAAGGCCGGTCAATCATCAGTCAAACTGCTACCAGTGACATATAGTTTAGATGTACAAGCCTAGCCCACCTTAATACAAGTCACAACGCTAGTGAAAGTGAGCTATGGTTCATAGCCGCACTCCTCCCAGGGTATGGCCCACAACCAATCTTGTATCACATATCACTGAGCTACAACCCAGAGCTGCACTCCTGCCAGGGTATGGCCCGCAACCAATCATGTATCACATATCCTAGATGTGAGGGGATATTCGTCTTCACCCCCGCATATTCATAAATATGTGCTCCGAGTGAAACTCGTTTCACCATTCAACAAATGTTGACACTGAATGGATCTATGGAACATGACAAGCTACATGATTAGGTTCCACTTGATTAGTTAGGTCATTTAAGTGTCTTTTAGCATCAATCGAGTTACAAAGTATAAAATCATAACAAATTCTACAAAGATAAGGGCATAACATTCTTCCTGCAGACATATAGGGTGTGAACTTGTCACTGTATCACCACCTAACACATGTATCATTGCCATTCATAACATCATCAACAAGCCACATTCCATGGGATATCAATCCCTCCACTTTATCAGTAGGATACCTCTTCTCATGTCAGGACAATAACCACTGTAGGTCCTAAGACTCAACTGCCATATTTCTGTATCACCTACATAATCATCATGCATCACAAGGGCATATATAATAATTGTCTCACATCATAGCACACACTAGCTATGATTATCAATTCCACAATACATGCATGGTTAGAAGATCACAATCAAGAGAGAGATAATCACATAACATCATAGTCATCCATGATAAAGGTATAAGCAAGACTTATTCACTTTTAGGGTTTAGGGTTTCCACTTTTGCCGATTAGGGTCCACAAGGTTAAGGTCAAACAACCACCTTAGAATCATCACCCTCCATCATCGTGGAGTGTGTCAGGATAAAGCATCATCATTAGAGAAGATTGGAGATTATACAAAATAGCATAACACATATGTATACATGATCAACATTTAATGTTCATATATGTTTCACAACCACCTACCATCACCACATGCTAACCAATTATGCACATGGGTCTCGGCTACCCTCCCTAGTATGTCATGACTGTGGCATACACCATGGGTGCCTGGACCTTCTCCGTCACCATGTCGCAACCACCTTCATCATGTCACGCCTGTGACATTAGGGTTAGGGTTTCTCTTCACCCTTCAACCAAGTGTCGTGGCCAAGCTCCTCAAGCACCTCCATGTCGCGACCACGATGCCTCAACACCAACCTATCAGGACCACCACTTCAAGGGTTATCTCAACCAAGCTAAGCCATGAAGCTAAGGGTTTCAAGTCTGCTAGGCTCTAATGGTTTCAACCAAATGTCTCTAGGTCAAACACCACCACAAGGAGGGACACCTCAACCATGGCCAACAAGGTTGTGGCCATCCCAATGGGCTATGTCGCAACTACAATGCCCATGCCCATGCCTTGACCACCAAACCTCCTAGGTTGCGACTACACCAAGGGGTAAACACATAGGTCACTAAAATAGGTCCAAAACTAAGCAAGAACCATGATCACTATGGAAGGAGACTCAAACAAACCGATCACCATGATCCCTAAAGCAAGGGTCCAAGAAAAGCATGACTAAAGGAAGAGAAACCATAGCCAAGGTAACCAAAATAAGAACTAGCCTCTCATTTACTTCTAGGTGTACAACCACCAAACATGGGGGCTAGATCAAGGGTCAAATGTGGGAAAGAGACCCCATATCATCACCTCTATACAAAACTAATATAATAAGATTAGGTTTTCAATTTGCTTCCAAGCATGACAACTCTTCCCAAACGAATCCTAGGGTTAAGCTTCATATGCTAACATGATATAGAAAGTCTTAAAGAGAGAAAACAGAAACACAACATTTGAAAAAGGTGCGATAATAGAGAAGGTTTTGTGTTACATAACCTACCTTAAGAATAATTCCATCAAATATCTAAGCACACTATCTAAGGGTAGAAGAAGCTCCAATGAAAGATCCACTCTTGGCCACAAGAGCACCTCACGAAGAGAGTAACACCAAGGTCAAAGGATTAGCTCAAGAAGAGAGAGAAAAACCCCAAAACTGAACCAAAGAAATAAGGGATAAAGGAGAAAAGAAACTATCTCACTCTCTCTCTCTCTCTCTTACCTACAAGAGCGTCACCTTGGTAAAACATGGCTCAAGGCCGAGAAGACGGAAGAAGATAAGGTGTAAGGCCCCTAAACTTGCTTAATGAGTTTAATAAGCTTAATTATCATAATTGAATTCTTATAACCCTAATCTAACCTTGTTATATGCTTTGAAATCATAATACAAGCTTAAGTTTCAAATTTGGTCCAATTTGGACACTGGTTGAGCAAGTTATGCAATTGTATGCACATTTTGGAATTTTCTGCAATTTACCCAATTGAGAGGTTTTCTTTGCAAATTATCACTTGAATTATGTTCCTTGGATATTATGTCATCATTATTAAGCTTTTTGATACATGGGGTACCTATTTAAACCTTGGTTTGAAGGTGTTTTCTCCAAGGGTATTTTAGGGTTTACCCCTTCATGGATGAGCAACCTTTAGTAACTATCAACTAATGAGTTATTTGTTTTGCTTGGAAATTCAATAAACGAGGGATAAGCATGTCTCTATGGATGGTGGGGAATCTTCTTGTGTTTGTGATTGTATATTCTTAATAAATTAAGGCCATGGACACTTGGATAGATACTAGAACTTCAACTTTTTCTTTTTCTTTATCTTAAAGTTTCATATACTTATCCCTAAGCACCAAAACGAACCATTTGCTCTCCACCACTTCTCTCCTTCTCCCAAACTCGTTCTCCTTCTATTCTGCTGCGAATTTTCCTATCCAAGGAAGAAGAAAGTGGGGATCTTCTTGGAAAAATAAACTAGCTAGGGTTGCGGTTGATTTCCTTTTTAGATTTGAAAAGCTTCCTTCTAGTGATCTTGACCTAAAAGAGTAAGAATCCCCTTCTTTCCTCCATTTATTTCTTTTTTATCATTCCTCCTACCTTCCTACAGGTTGTAACCTTGTTGTTCTATGGTAGAAATTGCTCTAAAGCTCTAAAACCCTACCTTTCTTGCTCCTTATGCTTAGGGTTTGCTCATTTGATGAAGAAAGGTGCTAGATGGATGAGTTTACAACTTATGATTGGATTTCCTACCCTACCTGATTGAGTTTTCTTCTGTTTGGGATTTCATTTTCTCATTATAGGCAAGTTTTATAACATGCTCCTCATTTATTGCTTACCATAAGCTTTCTAGCTCATGTTCTTGCTTGAAAATGATGCTTCATGCACTAAAAAGCTATGCTTGACTTGGATTTCAATTTTTATAATGTTCCATATTCTTATTTAAGTTATAGATGAACCTCTGATCATGTGTACATTATTCCTAAGGTAAAATATGACTTATATCAGGTTGTTTTGACAACCTATGGTGCTAAGCACCTATCAACCAATGGTCAATTTTAGGGTTTTAAGCTGATTTCTTCTATAAACCCATGACTCGATGATGGTACAATTGCAACAACCCTATGGTGCTATCTTCATGACAACTGATGGTGGTGACCAAGGGTTTCAACTGACATTCACCCCCTTAGGTCATGTTTTGGCCTAATTAAGAGCTTAGTGATTAACAACCAAGTACCCTAATGATGTTATCAATCAATGGTGACATTAGTTTGATATTTGATGTTGATTAATGAATATAGTGCTGATATAACAACATATGGTGACTTAATGGTCACTAATGATGGTGGATCAGGTATCCAAAACCTATGGTGAGTTAATCATATAGTTTTAGCATCAATTAAGCCTTAGACTAATGGTTTCTTGGGTCACTTGATGCAATGGTCGGATCTATACTGTAATTGATGGTTTTAACATATGAACTTGACCCGATGGTCAAGATCTAATGCTTATTCCTCCAATAAGGTGGAATGATGGCTAATGTAATATGTTGGTCCTAATAATGTGATTTATATGGTTTCCTTTATATGATCAACTTAAGGAGCTTACTTGTTGACAATGGATGGCTTGTTTTAAAATGAACATTCGATTGTGGGTTTTACCCTACTCTCAACAGAACCCTTATTGTTGTTAACCAAAGGATGTCTAGGGTTAAGTGGTGACTTTTATAGATAACAACTCAATAACATCATAGATTATTCATTTATAGTGTTTACTTATGTAAACAACCAATGGTCTTACCTTTTAAACATCCAATGGTTGTGGGTGACATTGTGGTATGGTGATATGGTGATATGGGTTGAATGATAATGGAATAAATGGAGGGTTACCCTTAATAAGGTAGTCTTACCTATTCACTCATATGAATAGAAGGGATGATAACCATATTGTGTTGATATGTAACCCTAATGAGGTATAGCTTGTTATACATAGCTTTAATATAACTAAATGATGGTAATTGGGTATGAATAGTCCTTGAATGACTAATACAATCATGGAGTACTCTCTTATTGTTGTTGAAACCTTAGTATGCTATAACCCGATGGTTACACCTTGATTTATGTGTGGGTTCATACTTGAGAATAGTATGGAATTTGATGGTGATGCTTCACCTTATGCATCCATTATCCAATGGGGATGTCGTGAGTTAGGGTTTAGGTATAAGTGATGATTAGTAACATTGATATAATTTATCATGTTGAACCTAACTCTAATGTAAATAGATAAAGATGAGTATTCATGTTTAACATTCCTATATGATGGCATGATGGTGAAATAACCTCCTTAATATGATCATAACCTTAATCTGTTAATTGGAGGTTAATATGGCCACATGGTTGATACTTTCTTATACTAAACATGTGCATTATGAATATGATGAGGGTTAATCATATCTAGATTTCCTTGCATGTTGATGTAATAAAGGAATGGTCTTAATGTTATTATAACCCTTCTATGATTGTTTATGAATATCTCCTAGCTCATTAATGCAATATTGTGTTGATCTGGTGTATTATATGTAAGTGATGTTGTTGAGCCTTGTTATAAGGCATGGAAAGATAATGATGATCTTGTAGGGAATAATATGATGGTCTTAATGACCTTTGGGCATGGTTGAGCCCTGACTGAGGTGTAATCCTCTTATGTTGATAAGGGTTGATACCCTGTGATATTATGCAAAGGATTTATATCTTGTGATAGTATAATGACTAGTGTAGCCTCATGAATGGAAAGTGAATAGTACCATGTGATGATGAGATGAGAAATTATGTTTCACACATTTTATATCTTTTGAAGTTGTGATATGTATATGCTTGTTAGAAGCGAATTAGGGTTTGTATGTCCACTTATTTGATGCAGCCTTAATTCACCCAATTGGCATAACTAATCAAGTGAAACTCTAATCATGTAGTGCCCTATGCCATAGATCCATCTGAGTGTCAGAACTTTCCAGATGGTGAAACGATTATTCCTAAGGGAAACTTGGAGTGCATACTGATGAGTATGTGGGGTGCTTGTCATCCTAAATTCAAGTGTTTAGGACGATGACTGCAGTCATACGTAGATCTCAGTTTGAGAACGACTACATTCGTGTCTCAGTGATTATATATGTGATGAGATTGGAGGACAACTATAGTTGTACCTCGTATGGTAGGGTATGCATACCCACCTTCTTTCACTAGTGTCATGACTTATACCAAGGACGGACTAGGCTGTTAGTAGCTTGACCTTATGTGTCACTGTGGCGGACCCGTACAGACTGAGGGAAGAGAAGATCTTAGGAGTTTGGCTCTTCCTAGATCTTGTATGGCACTGATTTTGACTTAGCAGTGGTCAGTTGGATTTTGAGTGGTATCCTCAAATTCCTCAGGGCATAATAAAAGATGTAATACAGCCATATAGCATATCTTTTGTTTGTTCTCTTTACATAAAGATGATGCTTAATGCAATTAAGAGATAGTAATTATACTTGTGTTGTGGATATGCATAAGATTGTAAATGTGTACATAAAATAGTCATGCTTATGTTGATATCTATATTTCTACTGTCGATTATAATTAGGATGCTAGTTATATCATGTTGTTAGTTATGTTTGGCATGCTAAACATGCCTCTATAATTAGAAATGACTATACTGTTAATCATGCTTATGCAAATACTCATGCTTATGTTGATAGCTATGCTTATGATATTGATCTATTCAAACTGTTAGACATGCTAATGTTGTTAGATATGATTATGATGCTAGACTTATTCCTGTTAATAGAGATAATATGCTACTAGACTTGATTATGTGAGTTATTCATATTCTATTGAATCTCTTATACGGTTAATGAGGAAAATGATGATAATCAGCTTGGTGATGATAATTGTTATCAGCTCCTTTATGTATTTTGTTAATCATCAGTTTTGCTGAGCCTATTTGTTATATATGAATAAACTGCTTAAACTGTCCCATTACCTAAAATGTTGTAACCAATAAGCATTGTTGGAGGTTATATCTCTTGCTGGGACATGGGTCTCACCCTTGTAGTTCGCCATATTTTTTTAGGTAATCAGAAATGATGAAAACAAAAATGTGGCAGCAAAGAGGAGATATAGTAATGAATCTTTGAGAAAGTTGATTAGATGTCTAGTGTGTCCTAGAGTCGTCCCTGTACTCTCAGGTCTGGGTGAGAAAAAGTTTGTGTATGGTGTTTCAAACGAATCTGACTTTTGTTAGCATATTAATGCTTGTTTGTGTGGCATATATGAATATTGTTCTCATGTGTATATATGTGGTGGCTAAGACGATAGAACAATTTGTATCAAATTCTTGGCATAGTATGGATATAAGAAAGATGTTGGAATCTTATGCAAATGTTTCTAAGCGGGTGTTGATGTTGAAGTCGGTTTTAATTTACCCATATTTTTGGGAATGTGATTAATTAGTGATTGATTGTATTTTATGTTTTGAGTAATTTCGTTTAGTGTAACGGGTTCTCACAAGTTGGATCAGAGCTTTAGGTTCACTGAGTCTACAGGGACATTAGGACTTAGGACTAGGATGATGTCTAAGTTAGGAATATGACATAAAAATATGGTGCATACTTCCTAATCTCAGTACTTGTGTGCCCTGTCCAGGTATTCAATTATTGAAGAAAAGTAAGTATGGAACTCTTAGATTGTTATCTTTCTAATTACTCTGATCAAGTAGTCATTTTGAGACAATCTAAAGAGCATCACAAATAAGAAATCATGGTGTGAATTTCTCAATCCTACCTTAAATAAGATGAGAATTGCATCATTATCTATCAAAACTTGAATGTTTGGTAAATATAAGAGAAAGATACAACACCATGAAATCTAAATCTGAATACAAATAAGGAAAAGAGGAGTTCTTGAAGATGTGATTCAAGAAGATAATAAAGTAAAAGACAGAAAAGTCTATGCTTATAAAGTGAATCAAGGTATGAAATCCACATAAGATGGAAAGAACTCCTATAAAAAGTATAAAATGAGAAGATAAATGAGAACAATGACAAAGGAATAAGGTGGAACTTGAGTTAATCTCAGACCAACCTATGTGTGTAAGAAAGTGTTAATGTAAAATCAGCATGGCATGTGAAAGAAATTAAGGGAGATGATCCATGTTTAATGAAGAAAATGAAGAATATGACGATTTACCTGTTGATAAGTGGTTGAAAAACATAATAAAATAAGAGAACATACACTAGTGGGATAAATAGTCATCAAGGAAGGAGTGATGAGATATGTTAATCATGATGATTCCTATGCTAATTACAAGGAACCTGAAATGAAAAAGGTAAAATGATACATAAGAAGTTGTAACATGCATAATGAAAATAGAATCGGTTACCTTTTTGCTAGTGACCCTTGAAAAATACTACTATGGTATGGGAATTGTGTTTCACTTTGTGTCTTTCCTTTCTAGGGCACAGCTTTCAAGTGGATCATTGGCACTTGGTATGTGTGGATTTATTGTAAACATGAGGGTGGATAGCTTATTATAGCATAAGATTGTTTGGATTGTGGTTCCAAGATCATAAATTTTGTGATGATTTTGCTTTTGAGCCTCTCAATAATTAGGAAGACTCCTCTTATATGTCTTGATATCTGTTATGTTGGTAAAAGTAGATGATATAAGGATGTGAGTTCCTTATAACACATGAGGTGGATACCAAGGTAATGATTCCTAGTATCCAAGATGTATCAATAATATGAGAAACATGTGAAGGTTGGAGATGTTTATTAAATGAACATTCCAAGTATTCCTATCCTGTAGAGAGAGAGAGAGTTGATGATGATCCTATAAATGTTGTTTGGAAGGAAAAACAAAAGTGATTCTATAATGTTGTGTATGGTTCAGTGATAGCTGGGAAAGACCACTATCAAGGATAGATGGTTGTTGGTCAGTAGATATGTGATATTGTGTTCCTTTAAGATAAACCTATGATCAAATACCAATGCATAAGAGTTAGATTGGATGACATAATTCACATGACCATGATGAATTTAGAGTTATGTCCTTTAGACTAACCAATGTGCAAATATAATTTATGAATAGGAGGAACAGAGTGTTCCAGTCATGTCATACAAGTTATATCAAGCTTTGAATGATGACATGTAAAAGTATTTAAAATATGGTCAAAAATATGATCAATATTTCTTCAAAAACCTTAGGGTTGCCGACGCAACAATAGCTATGAGATAAGTTGAACAAGAGTGAGATGGGGTTGATTAAATTTCTTTATGGGATCATGATATGTCTTCTAAGTAGGTTGTGTAAATCCTAGTAAGGTGAAGATAGTGTTGTTGTTTCACCCCTAACAAGGTTGACTAGGAATGATGTTTCCTTGTATGGAATGACAGGTGCCATCGTCAGCATTTCTTTTGATGTTGAAAAAGAACTGATAAGAGTTCTAATGTCAGTGTATTAAAAAAAATGGATACATTGCCTTTTTTTATGCTTCAAGGAATGGTATGGGACACATTCTATGATTGGTAAAAAAGCTACAAAGTATGACTTTTGAGTAATGTGTTGATACAATAGATATAATTTCAGGATGATAGCTAGAATTTAAAGTTGAAAGTTACTATTAGATTTGTACATGTGACACAACAAGTTTCTATATTCCATATTGAGAATGTCTTCATAGGTAGGGGTTTTTGTGCTGACCCAAGATGAGATATGTATGAATGATGTGACATCACCATGATATGAAGTAAACATGTGAACATAATAGGATTAGGTGCAAAGGAAGTATCCATCTTTGTTTACCTTGGATTTCGGGGGTGAAATCCTTGTTAGGGGTTTATAGTTGTAAGGCCCCTAAACTTGCTTAATGAGTTGAATAAGCTTAATTATCATAATTGAATTTCTTATAACCCTAATCTAACCTTGTGATATGCTTTGAAATCATAATACAAGCTTAAGTTTCAAATTTGGTCCCATTTGGACACTGGTTGAGCAAGTTATGCAATTTTATGCACATTTTGGACTTTTCTGCAATTTACCCAATTGAGAGGTTTTCTTTGAAATTTATCACTTACATTATGTTCCTTGGATATTCTATCATCATTCGTGAGCTTTTTGATACATGGGTCACCTATTTAAACCTTGGTTTGAAGGTGTTTTCTCTAAGGGTATTTTAGGGTTTACCCCTTCATGGATGAGCAACCTTTAGTAGCTATCAACTAATGAGTTATTTGTTTTGCTTGGAAATTCAAGAAACAAGGGATAAGCATGTCTATATGGATGGTGGGGGAGCTGATTGTGTGTGTTCTTGTATATTCTTAATAAATTAAGGCCATAGACACTTGGATAGATACTAGAACTTCAACTTTTTCTTTTTCTTTTTCTTTTTCTTTTTCTTTTTCTTTTTCTTTTTCTTTTTCTTTATCTTTATCTTAAAGTTTCATATAATTATTCCTAAGCACCAAAACGAGCCTTTTTCTCTCCACCACTTCCCTCCTTCTCCCAACCTTGTTCTCCCTCTGTGCTTCTGTGAATTTTTCTATCCAATGAAGAAGAAAGTGGGGATCTTCTTGGAAAAATAATCTAGGGTTGCAATTGACTTCCTTTTTGGGTTTGAAAAGCTTCCTTCTAGTGATCTTGACCTGAAAAAATAAAAATACACTTCTTTTCTCCATTTATTTCTTTTTTATCCTTCCTCCTACCTTTATCCAGGTCAGAACCTTGATGTTCCATGGTAGAAATTGCTCTAAAGCTCTAAAACCCTACCTTTCTTGCTCCTTATGTTTAGGGTTTGCTCATTTGATGAAGAAAGGTGTTAGATGGACGAGTTTACAACTTATTATTGGATTTCCTACCCTACCTGCTCGAGTTTTCTTATGTTTGGGATTTCATCTTCTCACTAGAGGCAAGTTTTATAACTTGCTCCACGTTTATTGCTTACCATAAGCTTTCTAGCTCATGTTCCTGCTTGAAAAAGATGATTCATGCACTAAAAAGCTATGCTTGACTTGGATTTTGATTTTTATAATGTTCAATATTCTGATTTCAGTTCTAGATGAACCTGTGATCATGTGTACATTATTCCTAAGGTATAATATGACTTGGATCAGGTTGGTTTGACAACCTATGGTGCTAAGCACCTATCAACCAATGGTCAATTTTAGGGTTTTAAGTTAATTTCTTCTATAAACCCATGACCTGATGATGGTATAATTGCAAAAACCCTATGGTGTTGTATTCATGACAACTGATGGTGGTGACCAAGGGTGTCAACTAACTTTCACCCCCTTAGGTCATGTTTTGGCCTAATTAAGAGCTTAGTCATTAATAACTAAGTACCCTAATGATGCTATCAATCAATGTTGATATTAGTTTGATATTTGATGTTGATTAATGAATATAGTGATGATCTAATAACCTGTGGTGACTTAATGGTCACCAATGATGGTGGTTCAGGTCTCCAAAACCTATGGTGAGTTAAACATATATTTTTAGCATCAATTAAGCCTTATACCAATGGTTTCTTAGGTCACTTGATGCAATGGTCGTATCTATACTGTAATTGATGGTTTTAACATATGAACTTGACCCAATGGTCAAGATCTAATGCTTATTCTTACAATAAGATGGAATTATGGCTAATATAATATGTTGGTCCTAATAATGTTATTTAGATGGTTTCCTTTATATGATCAATTTAAGGAGCTTACTTTTTTACAATAGATGGCTTGTTTTAAATGAACAATCGATTGTGGGTTTTATCCTACTCTCAACAGAACCCTTATTGTTGTTAACCAAAGGATGTCTAGGGTTAAAAGGTGACTTTTATATATCACAACTCAATAACATCATAGATGATTCATTCAAGGTGTTTACTTATGTAAACAACCAATGATCTTACCTTTTAAACATCCAATGGTTCTGGGTGACATTGTGGTATGGTGATATGGGTTGAATGATGATGGAACAAATGGAGGGTTACTCTTAATAAGGTAGTCTTACCTATTCACTCATATGAATAGAAGGGATGATAACCATATTGTGTTGATATGTAACCCTAATGAGGTATAGCTTGTTATACCTAGCTTTAATATAACTAATTGATGGTAATTGGGTATGAATAGTCCTTGAATGACTAATACAATCATTGAGTACTCTCTTATTGTTGTTGAAATCTTAGTATACTATAATGCAATGGTTACACCGTGATTTATGTGTGGGTTCATACTTGAGAATAGTATGGAATGTGATGGTGATGCTTCATCTTATGCATCCATGGTCCAAAGGGGATGTCGTCAGTTAGGGTTTGGATATAAGTGTTGATTAGTAACATTGATATAATTTATCATGTTGAACCTAACTCTAATGTAAATACATAAAGATGAGTATTCATGTTTAACATTCTTATATGATGGTATGATGGTGAAATAACCTCCTTAATATTATCATAACATTAATATGTTAATTGGTGGTTAACATAGCCACATGGTTGATACTTTCTTATACTAAACATGTGCATTATGAATATGATGAGGGTTAAACATATCTAGATTTCCTTACATGTTGATGTAATAAAGGAATATTCTTAATGTTATTATAACCCTGCTATGATTGTTTATGAATATCTCCTAGCTCATTAATGCAATATTGTGTTGATCTGGTGTATTATATGTAAGTGATGTTGTTGAGCCTTGTTATAAGGCATGGAAAGATAATGATGATCTTGCATGGAATAGTATGATGGTCTTAATGACCTTTGGGCATGATTGAGCCCTGAATGAGGTGTAATCCTCTTGTGTTGATAAGGATTGATACCCTGTGTTATTGTGAAAAGGATTTATGTCTTGTGATAGTATGATGACTAGTGTAGCCTCATAAATGGCAAGTGAATAGTACCATGTGATGATGAGATGAGAAATTATATTTCACATGTTTTATATCTTTTAAAGTTGTGATATTTATATGATTGTTAGAATTGGATTAGGGTTTGCATGTCCACTTGTTTGATCTAACCTTAATTCACCCAATTGGCATAACTAATCAAGTAAAACTCTAATCACGTAGTGCCTTGTGCCATAGATCCATCTGAGTATCAGAACTTGCCAGATGGTGAAATGAGTATTCCTAAGGGAAACTCAGAGCGCATACTGATGAGTATGTGGGGTTCTTGTCATCTTGAATTCAAGTGTTTAGGGAGGATGACTGCGGTCATACCTAGCCCTTAGTTTGAGAATGGTTGTGGTCATGTCTCGGTGATTATATATGTGATGAGATTGGAGGACAACCGTGGTTGTACCTCAGATGGTAGGGTATGCGTACACATCTCCTTTCACTAGTGTCGTGACCTATACCAAGGACGGACTAGGTTGTTAGCAACTTGACCTTGTGTGTCACTGTGGAGGACCCGTACTGATCGGGGGTAGAGAAGATCTTAGGAGTCCGGCTCTTCCTAGATCTTGTATGGCACTGATTTCGACTTAGCAATGGTCATTTGGATTTTGAGTGGTATCCTCAAATTCCTCAGGGCATAATAAAAGATGTAATACAGCCATATAGCATATCTGTTTAGGGTTATACATGATGCTTCACATTGGATGATAACCCTTGTTTGTTCTCTTTACATAAAGATGATGCTTAGTGCAATTAAGAGATAGTAGTTATAATTACGTTGTGGATATGCATAAGATTGTAAATGTGTACATACAGTAGTCATGCTTATGTTGATATCTATACTGCTACTACTGATTATAATTAGGATGCTAGCTATATCATGTTGTTAGATATGTTTAGCATGCTAGCCATGCCTCTATAATTAGAAATACCTATACTGCTAATCATGCTTATGCAAATACTCGTGCTTATGTTGATAACTCTGCTTATGATATTGATCTTTTCATGCTGTTAGACATGCTAATGTTGTTAGATATGCTTATGATGCTAGACTTATTCATGTTAAAAGATATAATATGCTACTAGACTTGCTTATGCTAGTTATGCATATGCTATTGAATCTCTTATACAATAATGAGGAAAATGATGATAGTCAGCTTGATGATGATAATTGTTATCAGCTCCTTTATGTATTTTGTTAATCATCAGTGTTGTTGAGCCTATTTCTTATATATGAATAAACTGCTTAAACTATATCATTACCTAAAATGTTGTAATCAATAAGCGTTGTTGGAGGTTATATCTCTTACTGTGACATGGGTCTCACCCTTGTGGTTTACCTTTTTTTAGGTAATCGGAAATGACGAAAACAAACATGTGGCAGCAAAGAGGAGATATAGTAATGAATCTTTGAGAAAGTTGATTAGATGTCTGGTGTGTCCTAAGGTCGTCCATGTACTCTCAAGTTCGGGCAAAAAAAAGTTTGTATATGGTGTTTCAAATGAATCAGACTTTTGTTAGCATATTAATGCTTGTTTGTGTGGCATATACAAATATTGTTCTCATGTGTATATATGTGGTGGCTAAGACGATAGAACAATTTGTATCAAATTCTTGGCATAGTATGGATATAAGAAAGATGTTGGGCTCTTATGCAAATGTTTCTGAGCGGGTGCTGACGTTGAAATCGATTTTAATTTACCCATATTTTTTGATATGTGATTAATTATTGATTGATTGTGTTTTATGTTTTGATTAATCTCATTTAGTGTAATGGGTTCTCACATAAGGTAGAAGATCTAAAGGAACACCAAAGAAAGAAGATAAAACACTCACAAGAGCTAACGGTGGCCAAGGATCACCACTATCACCGTATGCAAGGGATGAGCCACCTCCAAGGCACCAAGAGCACACCTACTTGCTCAAGCAAGCTCCAAGGGTAATCACAAGATAAGGGAGGAAGAAGATGGCCAAAATAACCACTTTCATGGAGAGAAGAGGGTTCATATAGCAAAGGAGGAGGGAAGTAAGGCAAAGAATGAGGTGTCAGCATTATAGAGCTCCAAAGGAACACTTGTACACTAAAAGTACCAACATGCAACCACATAAGGTCCTCATGCAAGATATGGTGATACTCCCTAGGTAGGATCTCGACCATCCAAGCAACCGACCCTATTTCGTGACTGCGACACACCTAGGTCCCAAGTTCGTGACACCAAGACCACTCCAAAAAGCCTAGGTTGAAACACACCTCTCCAACCTCCACCTCAACCCACGACAACCGTGGTCTCAACCACCACACCAAGGTGGAAGTGTTGCAACCACCACATCCCACAACAGGCTCTAGGTCACAACCTAGGTCAAGGCAAAACAACAAGGTCGCAAGGCTAAGGGACCCAAACCCTAGAAAACCCTAATCTCCACTAAGGGTGATACTACTCAACCAAGAGCCAAAAGAGGAGCCCCCAAAGCACAACACTCTCCCTCAAGAAGACATGAGAGAGAAGGAACATTCTAGAGATGTTAAATTGCACATCAACCCCCTATATTGGGTAAATTGCAACTTGCACCAAAACTAGCACAGAAAGCCCAAACATCAACCAAACAAGCTCAAATTGGAGACTTATCCTCTCCACAAGACCTAATCACATCTCAACATATTAGAGCAAGCTTCTAAGCACAAGATCAAGCCAAAACAAATAGGGTTACCCCAAAACTAAGGTCATGGTCCTTACACTGTGCATCACATGAGTGGTGATGTTTGTTGAGCCTTGTTATAAGGCATGGCAAGATAATGATGAACTTGTAGGGAATAATATGATGGTCTTAATGACCTTTGGGCATGGTTGAGCCCTGAATGAGGTATAATCCTCTTATGTTTACAAGGGTTGATACCCTATGATATTGTGCTAAGGATTTATATCTTGTAATAGTATTATAACAAGTGCAGTCTCATGAATGGCAAGTGAATAGCATCATGTGATGATGAGATGAGGAACAATATGTCTCATACATTTTATATCTTCTGAAACTATTATATAGCAATGTATTCTAGAGATGAATTAGGGTTTGTATGTCCACTTGTATGATGCATCCTTATTTCACCCAATTGGCAATAATTAATCAAGTGAAATTCTAATCATGTAGTGTCATGTGCCATAGATCCATCTGAGTGTCAGAACTTGCCAGATGGTGAAATGAGTATTTCTAAGGGAAACTCGGAGCACATACTATTGAGTATGTGGGGTGATTGTCATCTTGAATCCAAGTGTTTTGGGAGGATGACTGCGGTCATACATAGCCCTCAGTTTGAGAATGGTTGCCGTCCTTGATGATTATATATGTGATGAGATTGGGGGACAACTGCGGTTGTACCACAAATGGTAGGGTATGCGTACCCACCTCCTTTCACTAGTGTCATGACCTGTACCAAGGATGGACTAGGTTGTTAGCACGTTGACCTTATGCGTCATTGTGGCGGACCCATATTGATCGGGGGCGGAGAATATTTTAGGAGTCTGGCTCTTCCTAGATCTTGTATTGCACTGATTTTGACTTAGCAGTGGTTAGTTGGATTTTGAGTGGTATCCTCAAAATTCCTCAGGGTGTAATAGAAAAATGTAATACAACCGTGTAGCATATCTATTTAAGGTTATACACAACATTTCACATTGGATGATAACCCTTGTTTGCTTTACTTATAGAGAGATGATGAATAGTACAATAAGAGATGACATATATACTTATGTTGTGGTTATGCTCATGTTGTAAACATGCTTATGTTGTCATTTATACTAGCACTGATAGTTAATATGATGTTTCTAGCTATGTTTAATATTACTAGCCATGCCTTTGCAATTAAAAATGCTTAAACTGTTAAACATTCTTATGCAGTTAGTTGTGCTTATGATGTTAGCTCTACTTATGATGTAGATTTGTTCACTTTATTAAAGATGCCAATAGTGATATCCATGTTATGTTACTAGACATATTCATGATGTTAGAGATGTTTATGCTACTAGTTTGTGGGTTTTGTTAGCATGGCATATGATTATAGTCTGACTAATAATGACGATTGTTATAAATGCAAGCTTATGAAACTTGAGTAGATGTGTGATAGAAGAAATGGATTTATCTGTTACCTATATATACATTGATAATTATACTTGTTGCTAAGCTTAAATGCTTAATATATTTAGCATGCTTGAACTATTCAATCTGCTCAATTTACTATTAAATACTTCAATTGCTCAATTTATTTACCATAGTAATAATCTGTTGTAATCAATATATGTTGGAGAGAGTTATATCTCTCACTGGGACTGGGTCTCACCTCGTGGGTCACCACATATTTTTAGGTGATCGACAACAATGACAACAATATCATGACAGTGAGAATAATCTTAGGTGATGAACCCTAGAGATGGTTGTTTAGTTGTCTAGTGCGTCCTAGAGTTGTCCCTGTACTCTCAGGTCTGGGTGAAAAGTTTATATATGATGTTTTGATTGAATCAAGATTTCTATAGCATGTTGATGTTTGTACATGTGGATAGTGTTCCTTTGTGAAGTTTATGTTGTATCTAAGGCTACAGAGCATTGGTAAAGGATATTGAGCATTATATGAAATACAACAAGTTGCAAGGCTTTTATGCAAATGTTTCTGAACAATTGGGAAATGTTGAAATCGGTTTTAATTTACCCTATTTTCTGGGTTTGTGTTTAATTGATGTGTAATATTGTTTTGTGTTTTGAGTAATCCCATTTAGCGTAAGGGGTTCTCACATATCTAGCTTTCTCCTTTATGTTGGGGTATGCCTCCAAACCCAGGTGTAGGTCAAGGAGAAGATAACCAAGTTGGACCAGGACATCATCAAGTATAAGTGAAACCTTCTGGGTGACTTTCTCGTGGTGATTAGATTATCCTCTAGTGATCCTTTAGTTTAGTTGGTTTTCATATGTATCACCCTGTGTGGTGAAGGTTTGAGATAATATCAAGTTCAATAATAGTTAGATATTTTGTTTCTACTGCTACATTTGGTTATCTAAATCATACTGTTGAATAAAATGGATTACCATCTCTTTGCAAAAAACTTATAGTGGTGTTTGATATATGTGATGTTTCCTTTTTATTTGATTTAGTAGGGAGTGGATCCCCTCTCAGGTCCTACTCCTTACAAGTATGATATCAAAGCAGTGGTGGTCGGTTATCTAATTATTTCAATCTTGTCTCCCTTAGGATGTTTACCTTCATCTGAGGTTACTTATACCTAGTAGCCTTGCCTTGTGTAGGAAAACCCTTATGGTGGGAGATAATTCATCCATTGATAATCTAGTTGGATATGAGACGCTCCAGAACCTTAAGTATGGGATGCCAAGGATGGATCATCCCTTTACTCCTCTAGTGTCTCAAGTTACTCCTTCGATTGGAAGTCATCCATCAGTAGGTTAAGCTACCTTGACCATTACTGTTGCTAGTGTGGGTATTTTCATCTCTCCTAAATAAGAGTTTGATTTGCTACAACAGTTCCTTACCATAGATATGGTGGGAAAGATGAACACTCCTCCTGTATCTGATGAGCCAAAGGAGTACTCATTAACCGACTTCATGAAGATGCAACCACCTTACTTCAAGGGTGAAGGAGAACTGGAGATGGTTGATAAGGCTGATGATTGGGTACCATGAAATATACTTTTGATGGTATGGCATGTCCTTCATATTAGAAGGTCAGGTTTGCATCTTATGTGCTAGATGGACCAGGTCGTGCCTGATGGAATGGAATTGCAAGGACTTGTAACATCTATACTGTGACATGAAACAATTCTTGGTGCTTTTTTTAGGGAAGTACATATGCATTGCCGCCCTAAAGAAGAAGGAAGCATAATTCTTGAAGCAAGATTCCCTGTCTGTCTACTCTTATGTGCAAAAGTTTATGTTTCTTGACGTTATGCTTATGGACTAAGTGAGGATCGTAGAGCTGACCTATTCTTCTAAGGACTCAACTACAACATGAGTCGTTCTCTTGTCCCATAACTCCCTCTGACTTCTTCACATATGGTTGATAAAGATTTAGCTATTGAGTCTTATCCAAGATATCAACCTAAGGAACATGACGAGAAAAGGAAGTTCTCAAGTGATGATCAAAAGAGGGACAAGTTTTATAAGTGCAATGGTTATCATCTCCCATGAAGTCTTCTCATGGTATATGTGACTACCCGACAGCCCGAGCCGTCACAACGGTAATTAAACAGAATAACCATTAGCAGCAGATTAACGAAAATCACTAAACAAAAAAACATTTTTCAAAGAGATCCATTGCTAGGAATCTCTCATATAAAGAACAAAGTGATACATACATCATGGTTCACATTGTATATACATTGTTCCATCTTATCTCGAGGATATCATATACCAGTTGTCTTGCCCAAACATATACAAAGCAACATAAAACCTCGAGGGATACAAGCCAAAATCTCAAATCGTTTATAAAACCATTACGTACCAACTCCCAATGACCTAAGAATATAGAGACGACACATAGGATTTCTATCTACAAGACACTACAGACGGCACACTCAACCTGAGTTGTTACTGCTATCCCTATTGTTGTTCTCCTCCCTCTGCAGTATGGTCTCTACCTCCTCGTCCGCATCCACCTAAAAAAATTGTGGAACCCACAGGGTGAGATAATTGTCCCAGTGAGAGATATAACTCTCCGCCAACAATATTATAATCACATGTAAACAATATAGCATTGAGCAGAGGATCTTTTGTAGAAATAAGCATGTTTAATTGTTGTTTAATTGCAATGCAAAGCAATAGCATTGTTTAAAGAGTTCAACTATCCATAACAGAGCTATAGATCATCTATTTGCTTTAAAAGGAATATGAAGAACATGTATAACATCTATCAACTAAGATGTATAGAAATAATGTAATGTCAACCAATGTTTCTGTATTCAATCCTTAAGCAAATACGCTACACGATTGATTACACATTTACAATCACACTTATGCCCAGAGGAGATGAGGTATACCGCTCATGCTCCAACCGACCACAGCTGCATAAAGCATCGGGACCATACAAGGTTAATGGAAGATCTGGCGACCAAGACCTCACCCGTCTCGGTCAATACGAGACCATTGGCAGTGACATCATGTCATACTGCAACTAGCTTGCCGAGGTATAGTGGCATCTTCATTAAAGAGCTACAGTCACAGCATGCACTCTCTTTGAGGAGATCACACATCAATCCCCGGTACATTTCATTAGGGTGATCACACAGCAACCCTAGTATTCATTGGGAAATCACACAGAAATCCCTATCTGGATGTAAGGATATGTTCGTCCTTCACCCCCACATATTCAAAAATATGTACTCCGAGTTAAACTCATTTCACCATTCAGCAAATCCTGACACCGAATGGATCTATGGCCTGGGTAACTACATGATAAGGTTCCACTTGATTAATTAGGTGCATTATAGTATCTTTTAGCATCAATCAAATTACAAGAAAGAATTATAATAGATGCTACAAAGAAAGTTGTAATACATTTATCAACTACTCTCATAATCTTTGGAACACATTGAATGCATAACACTCGGGATCTTAGTCCCTTATCTCATTACTAGGAATTCTCATCCCTTAACATTATCATCATCATGATTGCTAGATCTGGGTAATCAAACCCTTGGTTCATCACTGAACATTGTTACCTCTTATCAGGTAACTATTACCTCTAGGTCCTCAGACCCAGGTATACATAATACTTATTGCATAAGTATTCCACATGGCCCACAAGGCCCATTTAATCAATATCATATGAAACATCATAGCTCATACCTGGATATGCACATCATCTCATGTACCTGCATCGTTAGTATTTCATGATAAAAATAATATCAAGTACATATCATCACCATGCTATACAAGAGAAATACAACCTTCCCGTTATTAGGTTAGGGTTTCCCTTTTCAAACTAATTAGGGTTTCAAGCCAATTAGGGTTTCAAGTTCATACTATCAAGAATCAAAACCTTGATTCATATCTCCACATATATTAGGAGTATCAATATATGATCATTAAATGATTATCACACAAAGTATGTGTTTCTCTCTCATCCTCACTAGGATATTGATTACAACATACTTTATTAAGTTGGATCAATCCTTTTCTCAAGGTACATTGGCCTACATTATCAAAATGCATTGAACTCTATACATCTTAATGTACTATTTGATTTAACACACTTCTTGTGTTACTCAATCAAGTATCTTGGATTGAGGTGCTTCCACCATATCGTCTATGAGGTGTATGCTTGCTTCCATATCGCCCAAGAGGTGTATGTGTGCTTCCATATCGCCCAAGAGGTGTGTGTGCTTCCATATTGCCCAAGAGGTGTGTACATGCTTACCATATTGCCCAAGAGGTGTATGTGTGCTTCCATATCGCCCAAGAGGTGTGTCATTGTTCACCATATCATGCATGAGGTGTATCATTGATCACCATATCATGCTTGAGGGGTACCATATTGTGCTTGAGGTGTATGTTCATCACCATATCATGCATGATATGTAGATTCATCACCATATTGTGCATGAGGTGTATGTTCATCACCATATTGTGCATGAGATGTAGGTTCATCACCATATTGTGCATGATGTGTATGTTCATCACCATATCGTACATGAGATGTAGGTTCATCACCATATCGTGCGTGAGGTTTATGTTCATCACCATATCGTGTATGAGATGTAGCTTCATCACTATATCATGCATGAGGTGTATGTGTGTGTCACTCATATCGGGTTACTCAAAATTAGGGTTTGCATATCAGATTAGACCCTTATGTTCATACCTCTTCAAGCCTTCATGGTATCGGCCTATCCTTTACCATGTAATAAGTGAAAGCCTAGACAACAGGTTAGTCTAAACCAAACCAAGTGTAAAAACCAATAGGGGTGTAGTGTTCCAAGGTATATTGGGTTTCATATCATCATATTGGGTTTCAACACCATATCGGGTTAGAGGTACTTCAACCCGATATCGGTTTGAGCCATGATGATGTCATCATCATCAAGCTCTAGTATTCATTCCTTACTATTCTAGTTCATGGACAAAAGTCCTATGTCACTAATAGATCTCATGGATTCATCAATTATACAAGAAAACTCGAAATTGAAAGTAGATCATCAAGTATGGCAAGATTGTGGTGAATAATAACATGATTGGGTTCAAGTTATATAACCTGCCTCAAGAACAACTTCAAAGCTCCAAGCTCCAAAGCTTCATGTTCCCAAGATTGAAGATGAACTTATCACATATCCAAGATCCGTTCACAACTCCTCTACATGTACGGAATCACCATAGCTAAGAACTTGGTGAAGAAGAAAAGAAAGAAAGAATCACAACCCGAGATCATGCTTTATCCAAGGTTGAAGATGACCATGGCTTCACCTTAAGCTTAATGGCTCGATCTCCTCCTTGATCCTTACTACTATGCATGATGTCTAAGAGAAATGGAGTGATAAGGTTTGAAAAATTCACTAGTTGGTGAAAGGAGTAGTATATATAATTGAGGCTCATGGGAGAGAGTATATAAGAGGTGTCATCATTTAACACTACTAGGTGCCATGTGTCCATGCATGGTTGACACGTGTCCATGCACACATATTTATATTGACATGAAAAACTCTTTAGGATAGTCTAGAGATAATATTTCAGCCATTAGTTATCTTGTTGAGCAAGATATTTCAACTCCACATCACTTTATTCACAAACTGATACACTTTTTATAATGAAAGTTATAAACCGATATCCATCACCTCTTTGAGGTGCTTAACCCGTCATGAAAAAGGAAAATAGTTGACAAAACGATATGGGACCTTCTCTATGGCTCCTTGGCCGTTGGTCACTCCCATATAAGCTCCACAACTCGATACAACCCAATACAACTCAATTAAGGTTTCAAATACACAACTCTTCTTAGTCTTTTCATCACCAAGAATGCTACCACCCAAATATGATTCAAACATGGTGACTCCTTCTTTATCTCTCCTATAGATTATGATAAGAGAGTAGGGACATTTTATAGGTGGTAATTTGCATATCAAGCCTACATTTTGGGTAAATTGCAACTTGCACCAAAACTGGTACACATGGCACAAGCATTATTCAAACAAGCTCCAACTTGGTACTTAGGATTTTCACAAGCCACCCCTTAGCATCATTCTCTCTCTTATGATGATAAAGCACTTGAAGCATGTTCAAAATGTGACATATTACAATAAAACCTCTCATCTTGGGTAAATTGCAATTTGCACCCAAACTATCATATAATTCACAAACAGTTTGCAAATAAGCTCAAACTTGAAAATTAAACTCAAGGAGAGTCTTAATTACTTTTCAAAAGATTAAAACAAGTTTATAAATACTTACCTAAGAAAATATTCCAGGTTTATGCCATAACCTAGGTCAGGGATGTTACAATTATCAGCCCCTAAAAAGGGATTCCATCCCCAAAATCTCAAGAGAAAAGAGAAGTGTAATTCCTCCTCATTTCTTCCTCTAGCTCCCATGTGGCTTCTTCAACATCACGGTGATGTCAGAGAACCTTCACAATAACTATGTCTTTCTTTTTCAACTTCTTGATTCTTCTTTCAAGAATCATCATTGGACCTTCCACATAGGATATATCTTCATTCAATTCTACCTCTACAGGTTGCAACACCAACTTTGTATCAGGATGACACTTTCTCATCATAGATATATGAAACACTAGATGTAATCTATGTAGCTCAGGTGGCAACTCCAACCTATAGGCTACCTCTCCAATCCGTTTTGTCACTGGGTAAGATCCCATAAATCTAGGAGCTAACTTACCCTTCTTCCCAAATCTGAGAACACTTTTCCAAGGAGAGACCTTGAGATACACTCTATCTCCAACTTGGAATTCTAAAGGTCTACGACGTTTATCGGAATATGACTTCTATCTATCCTGTGCAGCCTTGAACTATTATTGTATTACTTAAATCTTTTCAATTATCTGTTGTACTAATTCAGGACCCAAAAGTTGGTATTCTCCTATCTCATACCATCATAACAGAGATCTACAACGTCTACCATATAATGCTTCATATGGTGCCATATTAGTACTATTCTGATAACTATTGTTGTAGGCAAAAGTCCCAACTTCCTATAAATTGAAGAACACATGTCCTAAGCAAGTCCTCCAAAGTCTATATAGACCTTTCAGATTTTCCATCTGTCTGGGGGTGAAAAGTTGTGATAAACTTTAACTACGTACCCAAGGCTTCATGTAGTCATTCCCAAAAATAACTTGTAAACTGGGGACCTCTATCAGACACAATTGTAGCTGGAACTCCGTGTAACCGCACTATCTCATCTATGTAAATTTGTGAAAGTTTTTCAGCATTATAGGTTGTTCTAACAGGAAGAAAATGTGATTGTCTTAGTCAACCTATCAACTATCACCCAAATGGAATCATGACTTTTGGTTGTCCTGGGTAGACCAACCACAAAGTCCATTGTCACTTGATCCCATTTCCACTATGGTATAGGTAAGGGTTGCAATGTTCTTGTAGGCTTTTGGTGTTCTGCTTTAACTTACTGACACTAGACACTACATCACAAACTCAACTACATCCTTCTTCAAACTAGGCCACCAATACATGTCTTTAAGTTATGATACATTTTAGTACTCCTTGGATACATTGCATACATGGATGAATGAGCTTCCCCCATAACTATCTTTCTTAAGTCATTGGCATCGGGCACTATCATCCTACCATGGTAATAGACTACCCCATCCTCTGACTCATGGAAACTATCACATTTCTCACTACCATACTCTAACCTGATCTGCTGAATCACGGTATCAGCCTATTGTGCCTCTTTAATATGTTGTCTCAGAGTAGGTTTCACATGCATCTTGTCCAGTAATCTAGATAACAAACATACTTCTAATTGTACATTCATTTGTCTCAAAGAGACAAACATGTCCCGTTTAAAACATATTAAAGAATCCAACTGTGCTTTATTTATGGGTGGAGATGAAGATTTTCTACTCAATGCATTTGCCACTACATTAGCTTTTCCTAGATGATAATCAATTGTACAATCATAGTCCTTGATTAATTCCATCCAGCGGCGTTGTTTCATATTCAACTCGTGTTGTGAGAAGATGTACTTTAAGTTTTTATGGTCTGTGAAAATCTGACACATTTCTCCATAAAGATAATGCCTCTAAATATTCAACACGTGGACCACTACAGCTAATTCTAGATCATGTGTCAGATAATTCTCCTTGTGTTTCTTAAGCTGTCAGGAAGCAAAAGAAACTACATAATCACCCTGCATTAGCACACATCCTAGACCATTCTTAGAGGTGTCACAGAAAATAATGTATCCCTTTCCCTGCTTAGGTAAAGCCAACAGAGGTGCACTAGTCAACCTTTCTTTCAACAACTAGAAAGAAAGTTGACACTTGTCATTCTAGACAAAAGGAACCTTCTTCCTGGTCAACCTAGTTAGGGGTAATGCTATAAAATTGAAGTCTTTAATAAAACTTCTGTAGTAACCTACCAGACCTAGGAAACAATGAATCTCAGTTGGTGTCTTAGGCTATTTCCCATTCTACAACAGACTCCACTTTCTTAGGATCAGCACGAATACCTAAAAGAGATATAACATGTCCTAGAAAAGACACTTCTGACAACTAGAACTTGCACTTGCTAAACTTAGCATATAGCTTGTGTTGTCTCAACAAAGTCAAGGCTTGACGAAGGTGTTGTTCATGTTGTTGACCATGTCTACTGTATATCAGGATGTCGTCTATGAATACCACCATGAACTGATCAAAGAATGGCCGGAAGATTCTATTCATCATCTCAATGAATGCAGTTGGTGCATTAGTTAGTCCAAACGACATAACTACGAACTCATAATGACCATACCTTGTCTTAAAGGCTGACTTAGGTATGTCATCCTCCTTGATACATAACTGATGATATCATGACCTTAGATCTATCTTAGAAAACACTATTGCACCATGCAACTAGTCAAATAGATCATCTATCCTTGACAGAGGACATTTGTTCTGTATAGTCACCTTGTTAAGCTGTCTATTATCTATGCATAATCTCATAGACCCATCCTTCTTTTTAATAGAAAGAAATGGAGCACCCCATGGAAAAGTACTTGGTCGAATGAAACCTTTCTCAAGCAACTCCTGTAACTATTTTTTGAGTTATGCCATCTCAGCAGGGGCCATCCTATAAAGTGTATGGGATATGGGTTGTGTACCTGAAATTAGATTAATCTCAAAATCAATCTCTCGAGGTGGAGGGATATCTGGAAATTCTTCAAGAAACACATCCTTGAATTCCTTGAAAATAGGAGCTTCAGAAAGACTAGGACTCTCTGCTTTGGTGTCTACCACATGTGCCAAGAATGCTTCACATCCTTGTCGCATCAATCTCTCAGCTACCATTGTTGATACTAGATAGGCTGGAAGAATCTTTCTATCCCCCTGAAAGACCCATGTCTCATCATCACTGTCTGCGAACATTGCTTGTTTGGAACCACAATCCAAGACAACCTTATAGTTTTCTAGTGTATCCATCCCAAGAGTTACATCAAACCTGTGCATCTAAAGTGGTATAAGATCCACTTGAATGTTGTGTTTTGAAAAAGAAAGAACATAGGGAGAGCATACCTCCCGCAACACTGCAGATCTGACTAATGAAGTTTCTAATAATAGATTATCTGCTCTATGACTGACAGCCATATTGCAGTCATGAATCACTTCTCAAGTGATAAAGGAATGTGTAGCACCCAGATTAATCAAAATAGATATGAAGCAGGATGAAGACATATCAGAATGAAACAATTTCATCTGACCTGTCACGACTTGTGGATTGACTACTGCCTCTGGCTGATTCATAGCATAGAATCTTGTCACTTCCTGTTGTCGACTCCGTGCTCTGTTGTTTGGTGTAGATGAACCTGCTTGGGACTCTTATCCACATCCCCATGTGCCACTGCTAAACTGTTACCTCTGAGATCCTTGTTGACTTTTCTTCGGTGGTCGGGTTACCTCCATGTCTCTAACTGGACAATCCTTTATCAGATGTCCTATCTGTCCACACTTGAAGTAGTCTCTATTCTCCCATTACATCCTAGATGGCCCTGTCACTAACATTGATGTCGTGTTATGGGCTCCACTTGGTAGAAAACTATGGGCTCTACCCTTTCTTGATGTCCACTGCATCTAAGCACTGAGCCTCTATGGTGCTACTGGTGCAGGAAACCTCAGTTTCTTGAAACTTCCAAACCTCTGTCCCTAGAACTTGGCAGGTACTTTCCTACTGTTGGCCTCACATTTCTCAGTCACCGACATCTCTATCTGCCTAACGGACTCCACAAAGGTGGCAAACCTATCTCTATTCTCTAGAGCAACTACAAGTGTGGTTAACTCAATGTTCAACCCCTTCTCAAAATGTTGAATCCTTTCCTCATCCGTAGTAGCCATGTTTGGACAAAACCACAGAATCTCCATAAACTTAACTTCATACTCACTAATTTTCATCAGTCCTTGTTGAATCTTCTCAAACTGTAAGATTTTCTCATCCAAATAAGTCTTGGGAAAGTATCCACTAACAAACCCACGTCGGAATTCCTACCATACGACCTCAACATCGGGTCTTTTCTCTTCTTCAATGGCTCACCAATGGCCAACGCTTCCTTTTAAAAGGTACACATCATTCCTAACTTTATCAGTTTCGGGAATGCTAAGAATTCTAAAGGCTTTTTCCAGTTCAGTGAGCCATGAATCTGCATCTGCTGGGTCAGCTGTACCAGCATATTCGGTGGCTCCTACTCGGCGTAACTGCTCAAAGTTTTTTCCAGATCCATGTCCCTTAATGGGAACTGGTGCCCTAGGTGTTGGTGCTGGCATCCTATCTACCAAATGTGTCATTGTTGTCATGAATTTCCTAAAAAGAGCATGAAAGGTTGGGTTTTCTAGCATGGCTTGATCAAGCTGGGGATTCTCAGGCACTGATTCCTCTCTAGCCTGATCCCTTGCACCTCCTCCTGGTGCAGCAACACTACTCTCAGCAGCATGTTCTTTGTGTGCTCCATCCATCCTTCAACTTTAGTTCTTCTCCTATATGAAGAGAAGTCACTATAAGATAAACTGGAGGACACTATAATAGACTCAACAACCTTAATCCTATGTCTCTGTAGACTTAGCGAACCTTAGGCTCTGATACCAAAACTTTATGATGACCTGACAGCCCAAGCCGCCACAACGGTAATAACGTGAAATAACCATTAACAGCGGATTAACAAAAATCACTAAAAATTTAAAAAAAAACATTTTACAAAGAGATCCATTGCCAAGAAACTATCATATAAAGAACCAAAGCAACATATACATCATGGTCCACATTGTACATACATTGTTCTATGTTATCTCAAGGATATCATATACCAGTTGTGTAATGACCCCGCCTCCCGGTAACCCCCAAGTAAGGGAGACCAAGAGGTCAGAGTCATTATCCCAATTAACAGGATCAAAGGTTCGACAAATAATCAATAATAATTATAAAATTCTACCAAACTACACTGAAAGATGGTATAAAATAAAACTTTGCATACCTTTTTCAAAAACTTGGATATCTACTTCTATCCACATCTGAAGTCTATTCTAACTAATCCTCCTTTATACTTTAATTCTTATTTAATTCCACATATGCCACTTTACTGTTTGTCCTTTTCCAACTTGTACCTAAAACGCCGACAAACAAAATGTTGGTCAGCATAAATGAATATGTCGGTATGTAGGGACAACCAAAATTTCACAAATATGGCTAACAATCTAAATATCACAATCAAGTTAATTAACAAGCCAAATTATGCTTTTAGTGTGACATTCTCCACTACTTTTACCCTAACCCTGGCATACCCCCTTTCGGGTTTCTCTTTTTCCATTGACTTAAGGCCACCTTCTCAATCCCGAGCTTGGTGCCTAGGGTCACCCTTCATGGTGCCCTTTAGTCATGCAATATCATAGGCCACCTTCTCCATCCTGAGTTTGGTGCCTGGGGTCACCACTCATGCTGCCCATGGGTCTTCCCTCCTGGGCTTGACCTTTTTGCATCATCCATCAGGGTGGCATGTAGGTGTGAGAATACACACTTATATTATTATTGTGATAATCATAGTGACTTTATGATTTGCAAGTATGAACATCCAAACTAATAGGTTACATTCAATGCGATGAATCATTCGAAAAACTTTCGAGAAACTAATGTGATTAACCATAATTAACCACATACCAGTCAGGCTGATTTGAGACAGAATTAATCCAATCAATGCAAGAAATCCAATAGGAAAGCAAGCACACAAAGAGATAATGAAATATGCATACAATTTCCTATCATTGATCATGCCATCAAGATCTATTAAACCTAGCTCGCTTCCTAGGGTTTCTAATCCACTTTTAGGGTTTCTATTGCAATTAGGGTTCCTCTTCATTTTTACTCTTTTAAACCCTAATTTTATACAATTACTCAAAACCCTAATTATCTCATCTATTCTTCACGAAAGATATTAAGGTTACCTTTTAACAACATATAACCTTAATTTCGGATTAAAGGCACAATTAAACATCAATTAAGTCCATTATGCTCTTTTACATTAAAACTACCATTTTTATCCTTTTAATTCATGACAAGATCATTAGGCCTAATTATCATCTTTGGTTTCTTCCGGATTAACAACTCATAGTTCATTATGATCTAATTCACATATGAACTCTATTTATCATTAATTCCACATTTATCCATTAGAAAACCCTAATTACCATATTAAGGGTATTTATCCACAATTAGGAACCTTTATACTCAAAATAGTTTAGAACCATCATATCTCAGCTTTATTCATGAATTTGAATAATTAAAGCCATTAAGAGTCACAATTACTAACATTAGGGTTTCAAGGCCCATTAAAGCTCGTTTATGTACATGGAACTCCAAATTAAACCAATTACATGAAAAGTTCATACTTTTTGTTCTTAATGTACCTTTTTATAATTAAAAGGCTAATATCAACTCCAATCATCCATAAAACCCTTCTTAAAGCATTAATGATCTCAAATTAGGGTTTCTTAATGATTCATGCATTAAAATTGATAACTTCCACTACTTTTTGAATTGCAAGAGGAATTAGCTTCTAAATATATTTTTAATGGATTCCTCACATTTTTTGAGCAAATTGATATATTACATGTATCAATCCAAGCTACCAATAAAAAGATATGAATTTTGCAATAATTTCTTACTTGGACCAATCAGAAGCTGACACGTCCTCCTTCTCCATGCAACGTAGCTCGATTGGAAATATAACCAAATTACACTTATTCCCTTACTTAAGTGGCCGGCTCTTAAATCCGTGGAGGGGGAAAACGATCCAGCGACTGATGGGTTGTCTTCAACCTCGTGATGCCCGACCTGGCTGCCAGTTGCATCCCTATGCGAGGCTGCCCACTCCTACCTAGGGCTCGTGGACCGCCACCAAAGACTGTCCTAGCTCCGCCACCCTTCGTCGCACCTGGGGCGCCGCCCAGATCGTGGCCTAGATGGCTAGATCAAGCGCACCAAGCCTGCGACACTCCTTGCGTCGTGCAGGCCTACAGCAGGTGGCTGCGCGAGGTCAAAGCTCGAAGATGATAACCAACCATCCCCAGGTCATCGTAGGGTCATAAGTCTTCCATCGCACCTCCTCCACGTCCCCTTGTTGCCCCAGGGTTCGAAGTACCCTCTTGGTTAGGGTTTATATGGAAAGAACAAGAAGAAGAGAGTGGGTTGTGTGGGATTTCTCCTGAACTCGAACCAGAGGGTCTACCCCTTATATAGGGGAGGGTATCCACGCCCTAAGGTGTTCATCCACGAGTTAATAAGTTCTTCTCCCAATAGGAACCCAAGTTCCTTCATTAAGAAGCAAACTTCTCTCTCCTAATGATCTCCTTAATAAACCATGTTCATTGGATATTTAGGAATTCGAAAATTCTCTCTCTTATTCTCTTTATGCTTGAATTTTAATCCATTGGCACGAAATTATAATTTCTTTTAGTAGAATATACCTCCTTTTTAACAATGCCACAAAATTCATTAATTATGCACCACATTATCCTCCTATATTGTATTATTTGTATTTTCTCTTTCTTTTTCTCCATTGGGGCTCCTTGGATCCCAATAAACTCTAATATTTCGAAATCCTTTTTAGTGGATACTCATTATCCTTCTAGATGCATCTATATCCATTATTTCTCATTGTCCTTTTTATTTCTTTATTAAAATATCTCTTTTTGAGGATATATCTGTATCTCTCTTTTTATTTTGCTTATTGGAATTCCTTTTAACATTAGAAACCTTATGGATACAAAAATCCATCAAGGATGACTCAGTCTTACCTCTTTCCACTTATTTCCCATATTTTATCATTATCTTCAATTTCTTTCTTAATAAGGAAATATTTGATCGATCTTTTCTTTTCTTGATGCATTATTTTTGCAACTTTGGACTCCTTGGAACCCAAAGAACCCAAGAGGCATGAAATCCACCTTTGGATAATATTCCTTTGCCTTCTAGAGGTTTCTACATCTTTCTTTTCTCCATTTTCTTATTTACTCATTTAATAATGGAGCTTCTTCTATCTTTTCCTTGTTATTGGGCCAAATAGCCAATAAAGCCCACAAAACAACCAACAAGGCTATTGTAAACGAAATCCATTTATTCAAAACAAATTATATCATTATTTGTTCAAATATCTTTAATAGGAGAAATTACATTTCTCACCAAAAGAACCCAAAAAATTGGGTTTGTAACAAGTTGCCTTGCCCAAACATATAAAAAGCAACATAAAATCTCGAGTCATACAAGCTAAAATCTAAGATCATTTATAAAACCATTACGTACTAACTCCCAAGGACCTAAGAGTATAGAGACGACACATAGGATTTCTATCTACAAGACACGACAGACAACACACTCAACCTGAGCTGTTACTGTTGTCCCTGTTGTTAGCCTCCTCCCTCTATAGTACGGTCTCTACCTACTCGTCTGCATCCACCTAAAAAATTATGGAACCCACAGGGTGAGACAATTGTCCCAGTGAGAGATATAACTATCTGCCAACAATATTATTATCACAGGTAAACAATATAACACTGAGTAGAGGATTATTTGTGGAAATAAGCATGTTTAATCATTATTTAATTGCAGTGCAAAGCAATAGCATTGTTTAAGTAGTTCAACTATCCATAACAGAGCTATAGATCATCTATTTGCTTTAAAAGGAATATGAAGAACGTGTATAACATCTATCAACTAAGATGTATAGAAATAATGTAACGTCAACCATTGTTTCCGTATTCAATCCTTAAGCAGATACGCTACACGATTGATTACACATTCACAATCACACTTATGCCCATAGGAGATGAGGTATACCACTCATGCTCCAACCGACCACGGCTACGTAAAGCATCAGTACCATACAAGGTTAATGGAAGAGCCAGCTGCCAAGACCTCACTCATCTCGGTCAGTACGAGACCACTGGCAGTGGCATCATGTCAAACTGCAACTAGCTTACCAGGATATAGCAACATCTTTGCTAAAGAGCTGTAGTTTTAGCATGCACTCTCATTAGGGAGATCACACATCAATCCCCAGTACATTTCATCAGGGCAATCACACAGAAACCCTGGTATTCATCGGAAAATCACACAGAAATCCCTATTTGGACGTAAGGATATATTCATCCTTCACCCCCACATATTCAAAAATATGTACTCGGGGTTAAACTCGTTTCACCATTCAGCAAATCCTGACACCGAATGGATCTATGGCCTGGGCAACTACATGATAAGGTTTCACTTGATTAATTAGGTGCATTACAGTATCTTTTAGCATCAATCATATCACAAGCAAGAATTATAACATATGCTAAATAAAGATGTAATACATTTATCAAGTACTCTCATAATCTTTGGAACACATTGAATGCATAACACTCGGGATCTCAGTCCCTTATCTCATTACTAGGAATTCTCATCCCTTAACATTATCCTCATCATCATTGCTAGATCTGGGTATTCAAACCCTTGGTTCATCACTGAACATTGTTACCTCTTATCCGGTAACTATTACCTCTAGGTCCTCAGACCCAGGTATACATAATACTTGTTGTATAAGTATTTCACATGGCACACAAGGCCCATTTAATCAGTATCATATGAAACATCATAGCTCATACCTGGCTATGCTCATCATCTCATGATACCTGCATGGTTAGTATTTCATGATAAAAGCAATATCAAGTACATATCATCACCATGCAATACAAGAGAAATGCAACCTTCCCATTATTAGGGTTAGGGTTTCCCTTTTCAAACCGATTAGGGTTTCAAGCCAATTAGGGTTTCAAGTTCATATTATCAAGAATCAAAACCCTGATTCACAGCTCCACATATATTAGGAGTATCAATGTATGCTCATTAAATAATTATCACATAAAGTATGAGTTTCTCTCTCATCCCCACTAGGATATTGATTACAACATACTTTATTAAGTTGGCTTAATCATTTTCTCAAGGTACATTGGCCTACATTATCAAAATGCATTGAACTCTATAAATCTTAATGTATTATTTGACTTAGCATACTTCTTGTGTTAATCAAGTATCTTGGATTGATGTGCTTCCACCATATCAGCTATGAGGTGTGTTCTTACTTCCATATCGCCCAAGAGGTGCATGTGTGCTTCCATATCGCCCAAGAGGGGTGTCTGTGCTTCCATATCACCCAAGAGGTGTGTGTATGCTTACCATATCGCCCCATAGGTGTATGTGTGTTTCCATATCGCCCAAGAGATGTGTCCTTGTTCACCATATTGTGCACATGGTGTATTCTTGATCACCATATCATGCTTGAGGTGTATGTTCATCACCATATTGTGCTTGAGGTGTATGATCATCACCATATCGTACATGAGATGTAGGTTCATCACCATATCATGCATGAGGTGTATGTTCATCACCATATTGTGCATGAGATGTAAGTTCATCACCATATCGTGCATGAGGTGTATGTGTGTGTCACTCATATCGGGTTACTCAAAATTAGGGTTTGCATATCGGGTTAGACCCTTATGTTCATACCTCTTTAAGCCTTCATGGTATTGGGCTATCCTTTACCATGTAATAAGTGACAGTCTAGACAATAGGTTAGTCTAAACCAAACCAAGTGTACAAACCAATAGGGGTGTGGGGTTCCAAGGTATATCAGGTTTCATATCAGCATATTGGGTTTCCACACCATATCAGGTTAGAGGTACTTCAACCCGATATCGGTTTGAGCCATGATGATGTTGTTACAACCCCAATTTTTGGGTTCATCTGATGAGAAATGTAAACTCTCATATTGGACAAATAATGATGTAATTTTGTTTACAATAGCCTTGATGATTGTATTGTGGGCTTTATTGGCTATTGGGCCCGATATCAAGGAAATTCAATTAATTAATGAATAATTGAGAATTTGAGAAAAGAAAGATGTGGAAACCTCTAGAAGGCAAAAGAATGTAATCCAAAGATGGATTTCGTGCCTCTTGGGTTCCTTGGGTTCCAAGGTGTCCAAAGTTGCAAAGAAAAGCAATAAGAAAAGAAAAGATTAATTAAGTATTTCTTTATTAAGAAAGAAATTGAAAACAATGGTAAAAGGTGGAAAACAAGTGAAAAGAGGTATAATTGAGTTATCCTTAGTAGAATTTCGTATTCCAAGGATTCCTAATGATAAAAGGAATACTAATGAGGAAAATAAAAGAGAAATAAAGAGAAATACTCAAAAAGAAATATTTTAATAAGAAATACATATGATAATGAAGAATAATGCATTTAGATGCATCTAAAAGGATAATGAGTATCCAATAAAAAGGATTTCGAAATAATAGAGCTTCTTGGGATCCAAGGAGTCCCAATGAAGAGGAAAGAAAGAGAAAATACCAAAATTGCAAAATAAGGATAATGGGAATACATAATTAATGGAATTATGTGGTTTTATTAAAAGGGAGTATTTCCTACTTAAGGAAAATATAATTTCGAGGCCAATGAATTAAAAGACAAGATTAAAGAGGATAAGGGAGAGGAATTTCGAATTCCTAAATATCCATGCAACAAGGAATATCAAGGAAATATGAGATAATGAAGAGAGAGAGAGAGAGATGGTTGCTTCGCAACCAAGAAAAGTGTGTTTCCTTTCGAGTTTGGACTTAAGTCCTCATGAGGCACGCCTTAGGGCTTCATACTACACCCTATATAAAGGGGTAAAGCCCTAGTTCAAGTCTGATAGAGAGAGAGAGAGATCTCACATGTATCTCTTCTTCCTCTTCTTGTTCTTCCACGTTCAAACCCCAACCTGTGAAGACGACTCTATCTCATGCGTAGCGAGTGATCGTGTGTAGTCGAGATGGAGGTGGATGCCCACGAGTTTGGGGAGGGGCTTCGCCATCGTGGCCCTGCCCTAGGCTGATCGCAGTAGCCACAGCACTCCTGCTATGGCAACCGCACACAGCAGGCATGTCCAGGCCAAACTGGTCGCCATGGCTGCAAACTGAGGCACCCAGCTGAGCGCGGAGGGCAGACGGAGGTAGGGGAAACATCCCCGATGGCCACCGAGGCCAGGAGTGGTGAAGGGTAGCCGCGTCTTGCTGCAGTTCGGCGCCAAGACTAGGTTTCCCGAGGTTGAAGACAGCCTGGAGTGTGTTGGATGTTTCTACCCCCATGGGCTAATGACACTGGTCGACTTAACCAAGGGCAAAAGAAACCTTTCGAAATGTTTCCAAAATCAATCGCAAGAGCTTTGCATGGTAAAGGAGGCGACGTGGCGCTCTCCGATTGGTCCAGAGTAAGTGAATTTCATTAAATTCATGACTTTTTAACGGTATCTTGGTTGGGGACATATAATACATGAATCTTGCTCATAAAAACATGAGGAATTCAATAAAATTACTAGTAGAGACTAGTTTCACTTCTAGTTCGAAAAATAATGGAAGATGCCAACTTTAATGTGTTAATGTTTAAAGAACCCTATTTTGAGATGAATAATACATTTATAAGGGTTTAATGGATGATTAGAGTTGGTATTAACCTATTAATGATGAAAGGGCACATTAGGAAAAAAGGATGAACTTTGCATGTAATTAGTTTAATGTGCATGAATAATGCTTTAATGGGCCTTGAAACCCTAATGTTGGCAATTCGACTCTTAATAGCTTTAATTATTCAAAGTAGTGAATAAAGATGAGACATAATGATCCTAGGCTATTTCCAGCATTAAAGTTCCTAAATTGTGGATAAATAACCTTAATATATAAATTAGGGTTTTTGAATGAATCAAGATGGAATTAATGACAAATAGAGTTCGCGTGTGAATTCAATCATAATGAACAATGAATTAACGATAAATGAGCATAATGATCTTGGTATATATTAAAAGGATGAAAATTGTAGCTTTAATGTAAAAGAGGCTTAATGGACTTATTTAATGGTTAATTATGCCTTAAATCCAAAACTGAGGATTAGATGTTGAGATAATTAGGGTTTGTGATCAATTGTGTTAAATTAGGGTTTAAAATAGCAAAAGATGAAGGGAAACCCTAATTACAATGGAAACCCTAAAAGTGGACTAGAAACCCTAGGAAGCGAGCTAGATTTAATAGATCTTAATGACATGAGTAATAAAAGGAAATTGTATAATTGTTTCAGGATCTTATTGAATGCTTGCTTGCCTATTGATTGATTGGATTATTTCTATCTCACATCAACTTGACAGGTATGTGGTTACGCCTATGAATATCCCGAATTAGTTTCTCGAGGATTTTTGAGGTTTTATCGATGACTTGAATTAAATTGTAGGTTGCATTTAATTCATGCAAATTATAATGTGAATATGACTATCGCATAAGAGATGTGCCTACTAGCTCAGATCCTAGTCCCCTATGTACCCTAATGGATTGACCTAGTACATGGCTACCAATGGGGTAGGCCCATCAGGTCATTGAATGACTTAGTACATGGCTACCAATGGGGTAGGACCATCAAGTCATCATGAGTCAGGGATTGGGCTACCTTTGGGTAGGGCCATGCGACTCCATAACCCTAAGAATTGGCTACCTGTGTGGTAGGACCATGGGGGTAAGGATCTACCATATGATAGAGGTAGTATCCATGTCCACTGTAGGGATGGTACAGAGATAAGGGATAGGCAAGGATTGAGTAGTATTTCTTAAAACGTAATCTTGGATGTTAAAAGATATTTGGTTGACTACATTGTTAACATAGTTGCACAATTATTGTTTCCCCCACATACCAGCTTCTTGTTGACTGACGTTTTGTTTGTCGACGTTTTAGGTACAAATGAAAAGAACAAACAGTAAAGTGGCATATGTGGAACTAAATGAGAAATAACATACACAGGAGGATTAGTTAGATTAGTATCTTCATGGATAGAATTTTAGAAATCCCAACTTTTGAAAGGTAAGTAAAGTTTTTATTTTATACCAGTATTTCAGTTTAGTAGTAGAATTTCATAATTATTATTGATTATTGGTCGAACCTTTGATCCGGGTTATTAGATAACGGCTTTGATCTCTTGGTCTCCCTTAAGTTGGGGTTACCGGGAGATGGGATCGTTACAATTGGTATCAGAGCATATCGGAGATCATGGTTTTAAGATCACCAAACATTGTGATACTACAAAGATAGTAGCACTTTGGTTGCTTGATGTGAAGTTGCATGTAGCATGTGGCCATGCAAGCTAGGAGGCGAAGGACGAACACCAGTAACCCAGTACATGGATATAAAGTATAAAGAGTTCCCGAGAGGGAATGGGAGTTCATCACTGTGGATGTTGTGAGTCTCACCCTGGACCAAGGAAGGTCGAGATCCAATATGGGTTATGGTAGATCGCCTTACCTAGATGACATGAGAAAGGAAGAGTACTGTCACGAGATAGATTCGGTTGAACTAATTAAGAGAGAAGATGGTTCAACCACACCATGATGTGAGTTCAAAAGTTCTTGGGTATGACCAAGGTTCGCTTCCATAAGGTGGAAGTAGATACATGAAGAACTCAAAAATAGTACAGTTTATCACCCCGTACTAATGGACAGTATGATCCAGACTAGAGGGTTTGATGAGAGAAAGTGTGCTTGTTCAGGGTGATACAAAGAGGCAGTTCTTAAGATGTGATGTTAACCACCATAGCCTTTATCGGGATGCAAGAAGGAGGTTGTGCCGGTCACCACTTCATTAAGATGATGTTGGTGAAGGAGGCCTCGCGAAGGTCAGAAAAGAACCATAGTGTGTGTAGATGAAGTCGCTTTGATCATGCAATGGTCGAGAGAGAACCCAGTGGTGACATGAGTCACAAGATGATGCAAAGCAGACTGACATGTAGTTCACTATGGGAGAATATGTGATGTGAAAATCTGACCCCTCTAAGCTACAGCTGAGAAATCCGAGTCCTCGATATATGGGTCCATTTGAGATGGATTGGTGGAGATAGTGGTATTTAGCCTTACCCCTCAGGATAACATGATGAATAATGTGTTCCATGAGTCCGATCTAGAGCACTATGTGAGGTACCCAAGCCATGTGCTGAGCCTTGAACCTATTCAGCTTTTGAGAGGTTGAAATGTCCTGAGTCACCTATGAGGGTACGATATACCAAAGTAAGAAAGAACTCAGATGGAACAATATGAGATGATGAAGGTTCTTGGGAAGCACCATGGAAAGGGTGAAGCCACATAAGAGCCATGATGGACATATGAAAGGTTGATCCTGAATTGTTTGTTTTCTTGGTGGAATTTTGAGGGCAAAATTCCTATAAGAGGGGAAGGATGTTACAACCCCAATTTTTGGGTTCATCTGATGAGAAATGTAAACTCTCATATTGGACAAATAATGATGTAATTTCATTTACAATAGCCTTGATGATTGTATTGTGGGCTTTATTGGCTATTGGGCCCAATATCAAGGAAATTCAATTAATTAATGAATAATTGAGAATTTGAGAAAAGAAAGATGTGGAAACCTCTAGAAGGCAAAATAATGTAATCCAAAGATGGATTTCGTGACTCTTGGGTTCCTTGGGTTCCAAGGAGTCTAAAGTTGCAAAGAAAAGCAATAAGAAAAGAAAAGATTAATTAAGTATTTCTTTATTAAGAAAGAAATTGAAAACAATGGTAAAAGGTGGAAAATAAGTGAAAAGAGGTATAATTGAGTTATCCTTAGTGGAATTTCGTATTCCAAGGATTCCTAATGATAAAAGGAATACTAATGTGGAAAATAAAAGATAAATAAAGAGAACCCCTCAAAAAGAAATATTTTAATAAGAAATACACATGATAATGAAGAATAATGCATTTAGATGCATCTAGAAGGATAATGAGTATCCAATAAAAAGAATTTCGAAATAATAGAGCTTCTTGGGATCCAAGGAGTCCCAATGAAGAGGAAAGAAAGAGAAAATACCAAAATTGCAAAATAAGGATAATGGGAATACATAATTAATGGAATTATGTTGTTTAATTAAAAGGAAGTATTTCCTACTTAAGGAAAATATAATTTCGAGGCCAATGAATTAAAAGACAAGATTAAAGAGGATAAGGGAGAGGAATTTCGAATTCCTAAATATCCATGCAACAAGGAATATCAAGGAAATATGAGATAATGAAGAGAGAGAGAGAGAGATGGTTGCTTCACAACCAAGGAAAGTGTGTTTCCTTTCGAGTTTGGACTTGAGTCCTCATGAGGCACGCCGTAGGGCTTCATACTCCACCCTATATAAAGGGGTAAAGCCCTAGTTCAAGTTTGAGAGAGAGAGAGATATCACATGTATCTCTTCTTCCTCTTCTTGTTCTTCCACGTTCAAACCCTAACCTGTGAAGATGGCTCTATCTCATACGCAGTGAATGATCGTGTGTAGTCAGGATGGAGGGTGGATGCCCAAGAGTTTGGGGAGGGGATTCGCCATCGTGGCCCTGCCCTAGGCTGATAGCGGTAGCCGCAGCACTGCTGCTATGGCAGCCACGCACAGCAGCCGTGTCCAGGCCAAACTGGCCGCCATGGCTGCAAACTGAGGCACCCAGCTGAGCGTGGAGGGCAGACGGAGGTAGGGGAAACATCCCCGGTGGCCGCCGAGGCCAGGAGTGGTGAAGGGCAGCCGCGTCTTGCTGCAGTTCAGTGCCAAGACTAGGTTTCCCGAGGTTGAAGATAACCTGGAGTACGCTGGACGTTTCTACCCCCGTGGGCTAAAGAAACTGGTCGACTTAACCAAGGGCAAAAGCAACCTTTTGAAATGTTTCCAAAATCAATCGCAAGAGCTTTGCATGGTAAAGGAGGCAACGTGGCGCTCTCCGATTGGTCCAGAGTAAGTGAATTTCATTAAATTCATAACTTTTTAATGGTAGCTCGGTTGGGGACATATAATCATGAATCTTGCTCATAAAAACATGAGGAATTCAATAAAATTACTAGTAGAGACTAGTTTCACTTCTAGTTCGAAAAATAATGGAAGATGCCATCTTTAATGTGTTAATGTTTAAAGAACCCTATTTTGAGATGAGTAATACATTTATAAGAGTTTAATGGATGATTAGAGTTGGTATTAACCTATTAATGATGAAAGGGCACATTAGGAACAAAAAGGATGAACTTTGCATGTAATTAGTTTAATTTTGAGTTTAATGTGCATGAATAATGCTTTAATGGGCCTTGAAACCCTAATGTTGGCAATTCGACTCTTAATAGCTTTAATTATTCAAAGTAGTGAATAAAGATGAGACATAATGATCCTAGGCTATTTCGAGCATTAAAGTTCCTAAATTGTGGATAAATAACCTTAATATAGAAATTAGGGTTTTTGAATGAATCAAGATGGAATTAATGACAAATAGAATTCACATTTGAATTCAATCATAATGAACTATGAATTGATGATAAATGAGCATAATGATCTTGTTATATATTAAAAGGATGAAAATTGTAGCTTTAATGTAAAAGAGGCTTAATGGACTTATTTAATGGTTAATTATGCCTTAAATCCGAAACTGAGGATTTGATGTTGAGATAATTAGGGTTTGTGATCAATTGCGTTAAATTAGGGTTTAGAATAGAAAAAGATGAAGGGAAACCCTAATTGCAATGGAAACCCTAAAAGTGTACTAGAAACCCTAGGAAGCGAGCTAGATTTAATAGATCTTAATGACATGAGTAATAAAAGGAAATTGTATAGTTGTTTTAGGATCTTATTGAATGCTTGCTTGCCTATTGGTTGATTGGATTATTTCTGTCTCACATCAACTTGACAGGTATGTGGTTACGCTTATGAATATCCCAAATTAGTTTCTCGAGGATTTTCGAGGTTTTATCGATAACTTGAATTAAACTGTTGGTTGCATTTCATTCATGAAAATTATAATGTGAATATGACGATCGCATAAGAGATGTGCCTACTAGCTCAGATCCTAGTCCCCTCTGTAGCCTAATGGATTGACCTAGTACATGGCTACCAATGGGGTAGACCCATCAGGTCATTGAATGACTTAGTACATGGCTACCATTGGGGTAGGACCATCAAGTCATCATGAGTCAGGGATTAGGCTACCTTTGGGTAGGGCCATGCGACTCCATAACCCTAGGAATTGTCTACCTGTATGGTAGGACCATGGGGGTAAGGATCTGCCATATAATAGAGGTAGTATCCATGTCCACTGCAGGTACGGTACAGAGATAGGGGATAGGCAAGGATTGAGTAGTATTTCTTAAAACGTAATCTTGGATGTTAAAAGATATTTGGTTGACTACATTGTTAACATAGTTGCACAATTATTGTTTCCCCTACATACCAACTTCTTGTTGACCGACGTTTTGTTTGTCGGCATTTTAGGTACAAATGAAAAGAACCTACAATAAAGTGGCATATGTGGAACTAAATGAGAAATAGCATACACAGGAGGATTAGTTAGATTAGTATCTTCATGGATAGAAGTTTAGAAATCCCAGATTTTAAAAGGTAAGTAAAGTTTTTATTTTATACCAGTATTTCAGTTTAGTAGTAGAATTTCATAATTATTATTGATTATTGGTCGAACCTTTGATCCGGGTTATTAGATAACAGCTCTGATCTCTTGGTTTCCCTTAAGTGGGGGTTACCGGGAGACGGGGTCGTTACAGATGTCATCATCATCAAGCTATAGACTTCATTCCTTACTATTCTAGTTCATGGACAATAGTTCTATGTCACTAATAGAACTCATGGATTCATCAATTATACAAGAAAGCTCGAAATTGAAAGTAGATCATCAAGTATGGCAAGATTGATGGTGAATAATAACATGATTGGGTTCAAGTTATATAACCTACCTCAAGAACAACTTCAAAGCTCCAAGCTCCAAAGCTTCATGTTCCCAAGGTTGAAGATGAACTTATCACATATCCAAGATCCGTTCACAACTCCTCTACATGCAAGGAATCACCATAGTTAAGAACTTAGTGAAGAAGAAAAGAAAGAAAGAATCACAACCCGAGATCATGCTTTATCCAAGGTTGAAGATGACCATGGCTTCACCTTAAGCTTAATGGCTCGAGCTCCTCCTTGATCCTTACTACTTTGCATGATATCTGAGATAAATGGAGTGATAAGGTTCGAAAATTTCACTAGTAGGTGAAAGGAGTGGTATATATAATTGAGGCTCATGGGAGAGAGTATATAAGAGGTGTCATCATTTAACACTACTAGGTGCCATGTGTCCATGCATGGTTGACATGTATCCATGCACACATATTTATATTGACATGCAAAACTCTTGAGGATAATCTAGATATAAAATTTCGGCCATTAGTTATCTTGTTGAGCAAGATATTTCAACTCCACAACACTTTATTCACAAACCGATACACTTTTTCTAAGGAAAGTTGTAAACCGATATCCATAACCAATTTGATGTGATTAACCCATCATGGCAAAGGAAAAGAGTTGAAAAAACGATATGGGACATGATCTATGGCTCCCTGGCCGATAGGCACTCCCATATAAGCTCCACAACTCGATACAACCCAATACAACTCAATTAGGGTTTCAAATACACAACTCTTCTTGGTCTTTTCTTCACCAAGAATGCTACCACCCAAATATGGTTCAAACATGGTGCCTCCTTATTTATATCTCCTAGAGATGATTCTAAGAGAGTAGGGACATTTTATAGGTGGTAATTTGCATATCAACCCTACATTTTGGGTAAATTGTAACTTGCACCAAAACTGGTACACAGGGCAGAAGCATTATTCAAACAAGCTCCAACTTGGAACGTAGGCTTTTCACAAGACACACCTTAGCATCATTCTCTCTCTTATGATGATAAAGCACTTGAAGCATATACAAAATGTGACATACTGCAATATAACCCCTCATCTTGGGTAAATTGCAATTTGCACCCAAACTATCATATAATGCACAAACAGCTTGCAAATAAGCTCAAACTTGAAAATTAAACTCAAGGAGAGTCTTAATTACTTTTCAAAAGATCAAAACAAGTTTATAAATATGTACTTAAGCAAAACTTCCAGGTTTATGCCATAACCCAGGCCAGGGATGTTATAGTAGAAATCAAGATAGACCTCGACATGGCTTTCAAGTTGTATGTCATCATTGCAATGAGCATGGTCATATTTGACCTAGATGTCCCAAACTTCGTGATGGATGTGCACCACCTCAACAACATCCTCATGCAACTCCTCCTAAAAATGGAAATAATGATGGAATGAGACCAGTTGATAGATGTCCTAGAAGAGTCTTCGTTTTGGATGGCCAAGAAGTTAATGAAAAATATCATGTTGAAGGTAACCCATAATTTCCTATTGAGACTTTAAAGATATGATTTATATTTTACATAGTACCTTGAAGATGAAAGTGATGAAGCACATGAGTTTTGGAAAGACTATTCTTGAACCTATAGTGTTGTTTGACTTATTAGGTAAAACCTTTTATAGAGTTGGAGTATAGGTGTTTATTTATGTTAGGATGATTATATTTTGAGGAAGAATTATATTTTGAGGAAGAAATAATTCAAAGGGTTGGAGTGTTGTAATGAATCAAAACCTTGAATCCTACTCTATTCCATGATTAGAAAGCTAGTGAGGTTTATTCTTTAGATATGACCAAACAAGGATAAAATTTAAAAGACATTTACATAATAATATGCTAACATGAAAGTTACTTCATGAAATATATTATATACATTTATTTTGCTATTTAATACTTACATAATGGAGAAAATTATGATTAATACATGTGTTAAAATGAAAATTTGAAATTCTCATGTGTAATCATATAAATTAAAGTGGAATAAATAAATTAAATATGTTATTTGAGTAAAAGGTGGATTTTCATGCATAATAAAAAATATAAGTCTTTTTGTAATAATATGAATTAATAGGACTCCATTATGTAAATATCTATAATAAAGATATAATAGATACAATAATGTGCTAAAAATCCTAATGGTGCTATAACTCATAAGAGGAAATCTCCAACATAAAATATAATGGTAAAAGCTAGTTCATTGGGTGCCAATTAGCTTGGTTTCCAAGTTTCACTTTATTTGAACAACAATAATTATTTTAAATTTAATTACATAAGAAAATAGGAGAAAGGCCAAAAGTGTTAAATAAATTAGTAAAAAATTTCAAAAGTGAAAATAAACCCTATAGTCAAAATTTACACACAAAAATTAGCTGTGTGAATTTTCATCTTATTTGGACAAACTTGCCTATCTTAGTGTAGTTTAGGAGAGATATTGCATATTAAATATCATGTTAGATAACCCTAAAGTAAAAATTATTTATAAAAATTGTACTTTACATGTTTTAGTTTGTTTATGGACCAAGTTTCACATCTTTTGGGAGTTTCTAGATGCCTCAAATTCATTAAGGAAAGATAATATATGAGATGATCTAGAATAATTAAATAAAATACTAAAAGTCCATAAAAATGAAAACTAATGCTATAATTGGAATCTACATGTCATAATTAGCCTATATGCAAAATCTCATATTAATTGGACAATGTTTTGCACCCTCAATGTGAGAAACAAAGAAAGGGAAATAATTAATGTATCACTTTATTTTAATTCTATTTGGATAAGGTTTCGATTTTCTCTCTGTCATGCTGTCATTTAGATACACTCCTTTTCTTTTTCATGTGCAAGTACACACAAGGATGGATGGGATGCTTCCCTAGACCTGCTCTCAATGGATCGACGACCAGATCCATTTTCAACCCCGAACTCGTTGTGTGGTCTGAACATGGACTTGTATTTTTTCATTAGCGAATCTCTCTCACTCGTTGACAAATTGAAGAGATTTCTTTGCCCACATGTTCCATATTCCAATTCTTCATGTAGTGATGGTCGACTCACAAGCTAAGTTTCCTTATTTGGGTTTTGTCCAATTCTTGATCCAAGAGTCTCGAAGCCTCCACGCATAGCACCCTAACTCAACACCCTATATATGTCTAACCCTACCTTTGCCTCCGCCGCACCTTATGGAAGATCTTACTTACGCCAATTTTGATCGGTATTTCTCCCCTCACTGCCAACAATTTCACCTTTGGTCATGGACTTTCGGCTTCATAACCACCTCTTCCCTCAGCCCCGGATAAATTGCCCTAGGGTAAGAACTCTTAGCCCCCGATCTTTGTTGTTTGCTAGTCAAAATCATCGATCTTCACCTAATAGAAAATCCTCCAATTTGGGTCTTGACACGTGTTTACCGTGCATTATATGCAAGTGAACGTATCAAAGTAATATATGCACTTTTGAGACCCATGTCAAACACTGGTAAATGTTCTCCATAGACTACTACTAACTATGGTCTAATCAGCGAGGCCAGTGTAAATGAATGAGTTTGATTGAACAAAAGCAAAAATAGAATGAAACAAACTTAACACTTAAATTAATCAGATTTAGGGAATTCCTTAGGATTGTGGTTTCACCACAAATAACATTGCAATTCATTCCATACACCAATATCTATTACCCCTATCCCTGGATAAAGAGCTTGTAGTTAGAACTACCCACTCCCGCAGCGTAGTTCACTACCTATTCTAATGCCAACCCCATTTCCATAGCAAGTGGTTGATTGGTTAGGTGCTTTATGATTGAACTTTGGGTTTCTCCTCCTGTTTACTCTCTGCCTTTCCCAAGGGGTGCGATAAATGGGTAAATCTATGCTTTCCAACCCTTAACCTCTCTCCCAAAATGATTAAGAGTCTAAAAATCTATCTGTGTTGATCAGACATAAACAAAACAATGCGGCTTCATAGGTTTATATCCAGATAATAAGGATAAAGATGACATTAATGCATGGAAATCAGTAGGAGTGCATATTCGGGCTACTCCCAGGTCCTAAGGAATCAAGGGTTAGCCCTGCATGATTTTCAATGATGAATATATGGTAGAGAAATAGAAAAACGTGGAAAACATTAGAGAAACTAAGTAACCCCTGGTAAATAGTTGATCCAGACGATCCCCTACGTCGGGCGTGCAATTGGTTATCTTTCGGCTACCAATTCACCTTTCAAAGGTGCTCAGATTGTCCCGGATGAAGCCTTCAGTTCCTTTCTCCTCTCCTCTCTCTCATGTGTCATGCAATGGAATATGAATGTTCTCCTTCATATGACTGAACTCCCCTTAGGTCACATGAGTCACTTACAGTACGAAATAATATCCACCCTTGGATTAGATTGCCATCTTCAGATTTGCCAAATTGGGCAGACTCAGTAGTACCGACTTGGTAGTTGGTAGTACCGAGATCTTAGGGTAGCTGTGACTCTTGACAATGTCAGTACTATCGACTTGTCTCGATAGCACTGAGTCTTCAAGTCGTCCGAGCATTGTCTGCCTAACGTCATCTCGATAGTATCAAGTTTGTGAACTTGGTAGTACTGAATTTTCGTGATTCATCCTTGTGCTTCACTGACATGATTTTGGTACTACCAACTTGGAGTGTCAGTGGTATCAAGTATGTGTGAGTTTTTTCTAAGCAAGTACTGACGTGAAGTCGGTACCATCGACTTTTGGTGTCTGCAGTATCGAATTTGTGAAGTTCCATTGTACTTGAAAATACAAAAGAATGTGGATAAATACTCTGGATAAATATTAAATCATCTTAAACATTAAAAATCAGATAATTTGATGCATTTAAATATCATAAGCCATTAATAGAATTTCATGTATTATTAATTAGATAAATGACAAAACAACTCATAAAATCAAGGAAATCATGCATGTGAAAATGACTAAAAACCCATGCATCAAACTCCCCTAAGCTTAAATGTTGCTCGTCCTTGAGAAACACTACTCTTGGATCTGTTTGATGTAAATCAACAAAAGGATACAACACATGAACTCTTTTCTTAATCATTTCCACTAGACAATCTCTGAACCAGCCTCCAATGACCACTGAACCAATAACTACTCTACAGTGACCACAATTTTTTATAGAAGAAGTCTACCTTTTGATCAATGAATACTATCAAGAAAGTAGTTAATATCATAATAATTTAGGCTTTCACTTGGTGCACTATGTGATTCCCTAATCTAAATTGCTCTCTCCTAACTACCAACTACTTGGAAGCAGATCTCCTTATAATAATGGATGAGGAGATGAATCATTTGAGTGGCCTACAAACGAAAGCAATTTATTATATGAGATGGGTGGTTATTGAAGAATCACAAGTACGTCCAAATTATTTATTCAGGAGGAAAAAATGATGACCTACATGAGTGAAAATAACGTTATTCATGACACCTAATGCCTACTGACTTTTTCTCTCTCTTTTTTCTTGTTGACACATGATGCATTGTATAAGGCTATCTCATAACAGAAAATGAGTCTGTCAAAAAACAAAACAAAAAATGTGTCATTTGAATTAATTCATCCCTTCAAGAAGACTCAAGGACATACTTTCTCCTTATGAAATCTTGAGATCCAATTTTCTTCTAGCCCATAATTTTTCTTGTCTTCAGCATGATGGAATTATGCTCGGGCTTTCACTTCATTTTTTTCATTTTTTTTTCTTTGTTTGATTTGGAGGTATGCTTCCGCTTCAACTTTCACAATTAGAGACTACAATCCACATGACAAAAAGGAATGAAAGTGATGGAATGCATTTAATCTACATGTAATTTCAATGCAACTAAGATGGTATGCACTAAGATTGGTCGTGCATACAAATGCAAGAATATTTTTTTTTCTTCTTCAAATGCACATGAGGAGAAGAGCTAACCTACCATGTCACCTATCATGCCATGCAATACAATCAAAAGAAATAAGTTGGAGCAATTTTTCATCTTAAGGTGGTGATTCAAAATTGGATGGCAAAGATGGATGGAATCGCATAACTAAGAGACAATGTCTTTCATTGAATTATGATATGTCCCTCTTTAATGACTTGTACACAGGGTAATCTTAAGATTTATTTCTGAAATTTCCATTTAAGATCTCATTAAAGGTTTGATCATCTTAGGCTCAACAACATCTTCATTCACTTTCCCATTTTGATTAGATGTTCATTCATATCATATATCCTAGAGCTGACTTAACCAAACACTTCCTTGATTGGTTATGCACAAAGATGTCACAAATTAAGCTATGAAGACACAACCATTTCCTTGCACTAACACCTATGACTTGACAAATGCAACCATACATTACTATTCCATGATTACACTAGATAGGTGTGGATTCTAAAAATGCATGATTCAAACTAAAAATAAAACAACTAAGAAAAAATTGCAAGAAAAAAACTATAAAAACTAAGATAGAATGTTGTTCCAGCAACCCCCACCCCTAAGCTTGAATATGACTATGTTCACATAGTTGATACTCGCACTCAAGAGGTGGAATAAAGGTACCATTGCTCAAAATGGAGGTGGCTGAGGCATGTCGGGATCGTGAGGGGGAAATATCCCCTAAAAAGATAGATCAGGCAGTGGCATATGTTGCGGTTGTGGGTACCCTCCAAAGGACCCTTGGTTCCAATAGTGGTCGAAGAAGGGTTGTTGGTACTACTCCATCCACTGTGAAACGACCATCATCAAACCGAAAAACAAATCTTTACTAATTAGCAGAATAATCAAAATCAATGGATTAACAAAAATCACTAAAATTTAAAACCATTTTTATAAGGAGATCCTTTTCCAGAAAACTCTTACTGAAATATCCAAAACTCATTCATATCATGATTTACATTGTACAACATTGTTTTATATCATCTCAAGGACATCATATAATAGTTGCCCTATCAAAACATATATTGGAGCAACATAAAACCTCGAGGCATACAAGCCAAAATCTTGGATTGTTCACAAGATCACCATGAACCAACTCCAAGGACCTGAAAGTACAGAGACGACACATAGGAATTCTATCTACAAGACACGACAGACAGTACACTCAACCTGAGTTGTCACTGCTACCTCAGCCGTTGTTCCTCCTCTACAGAAAGATCTTCACCACCTCGTGCACGTCCACCTAAACAAATGTGGATCCCACAGGGTGAGACAATTGTCACAGTGAGAGATATAACTCTCCGTTGACCATATTATTATCATAGATTCAACATTTATAAAAGGAGCAGAGGTTCTTTTTATATTAACAGGCAGGATAAATCACTATATGAACAGAATGAAGTAATCTCCTTTCTCAAGGAGAACATTGCATCTACCCATGGTATAGTTATAAATCATCTATCTTCTTTGTAAGGAATGTAAATAAACATAAATAGCAGCTATCAACTAAGATGTATAATTGAATTATGCATCAAATAATGTTTCTCATATTCGATCCTTAAGTAGATATGCTACACGGATGAACATATTTTACAATCACACTTATGCCCTGAGGAGATGAAGCATACCCCATTCATCTCCAACCAACCACAAACTTCTCACAAGTCGGTACCATAAAAAGTCAATGGGAGAGCCGGTTGTCATGACCTCACTTGTCTCAGTCAGTACGAGACCACTTAGGCTTAGCAGGACATCTTGTGTTAGCTGCAATATAGTTGTGCCAGGGTACATAGGCATCCTCACTTAGAGCCACAACGTCAACTATGCTCTCTTAGGGGAACATCTACAACAATCGTCCCCAGTTACTGAGTCATGGTCACTTAGGCACCATACTCTAAGCCATGGTCACATTGGCACCATGCTCTGAGCCACGGGTCAGTTCACCATGCTCTATTGAGACATTCTTATGACATTACTGAGACATGGACACTTAGCCTCCATGCCCCCACATATTCAAAAATATGCATTTCTGGTTATGCCTCGGGGAACCCGTTTCACCATTCAACAAATTCTGACGCTGATGGATCTATGGTCAGGGCAATATTTTATGGTTTCTAGTGATATATTAAGTGCATAACAACATTATTTTAGCATCAACCAAGTTATCATTATTAATCACAAAAAATGCTACAAAGAAAGGTGTAATACATCTATCACATACTTTTCAAATCTTTAAAACACATGGTACCTGGGATCTCAATCCCTTTTCAAATTACTGGGAATTCTCATCCCTTCACGTCATTATCATGATTATTGGATCTGGGTATTCAAACCCTTAGATCATCACATAGCATTGTTACCTTTGTAACAGGTAACCATTACCTCTAGGTCCTCAGACCAAGGTATTCATTTCACTTGTTATACAAGTACTCACATGGATCACAAGGCCATTACACATCTTGTCACCTCTCACTAGGCAACAACTTATTCACATGGCTCACAAGGCCATTACACATCTTGTCACCTCTCACTAGGCAACAACTTATTCACATGGCTCACAAGGCCATTACACATCTTGTCACCTCTCACTAGGCAACAACTTATTCACATGGCTCACAAGGCCATTACACATCTTGTCACCTCTCACTAGGCAACAACTTATTCACATGGCTCATAAGGCCATTACACATCTTGTCACCTCTCACTACGCAACAACTTATTCACATGGCTCACAAGGCCATGACACATCCTATCACCTCTCACTAGGCAACAACTTATTCACATGGCTCACAAGGCCATTACACATCATGTCACCTCTCACTAGGCAACAACTTATTCACATGGCTCACAAGGCCATTACACATCTTGTCACCTCTCACTAGGCAACAACTTATTCACATGGCTCACAAGGCCATTACACAACTTGTCACCTCTCACTAGGCAACAACTTATTCACATGGCTCACAAGGCCATTACTAATTATACTTGTTATACAAGATTTAACATGCCTTACAAGGCTTATGCAATAAGAGAAATACAACCTTCCCATCATTAGGGTTAGGGTTTCCCTTTATAGCCGAATAGGGTTTCATGTTCATATTATTAATCCAAACCCTAATTCATTGCTCCAAACAACTAGGAGCAAATATTGATATCATAAGTATTCAATCATACTTATTTATTCTCATCATTTATCATGAAATATTTATCTACACAAAGTATGTGTTTCTTTCTCATCCTCTCTAGGATATTGATTACATCATACTTTATTATCTTGGCTTAACCATTTCTCAAGGTATGTTAGCCTACACTTATCAAAGTACATTATATCTCAATGTATAATTGACATGACGCACTTCATGTGTTACTCATCCAAGTATATTGGATTTAAGGTGCAACAAGGTGCATAAACCTTTAGGTGCTGGATGTGGTATTTATCATGCCTTGATGTATCACATCCCTCATTGCTTTTAACTTACTTAAGTTCATAAACTTATCTTGTATTAGGGTATTTCCCATCCTAATAATTTATGGACTAACTCGTCACATTTATTTGTAGTTTATTTTCCATAAGTCACACATTTGAATTATCCAACTATAATCAGTGATATGGACTCATCTCGGGTTAAGGCGTTGTTGATATAAGGTTGTCCATTATCAACCACTTTAGGTGTTTCACCTATCAAGGTATTAACCACACCATTACTTGGTGTTACACTCATCACTCCTAAGAGTGTCTTTCTCTCACCTTTATAAGGTTTATAGGGTTGAATCATGTATGTCAAGTTGAACACGTGTATTGGGTTAGGTGTATATCAATCTAGGCATCATCATATCCCCCATACCCTTACCCATTAAGGTATCAACCTTACCATTCATATGGTGTATCAACTTCACCCTTCATGGGTGTAACATCATCACCTCACTTGAAGATATTGGCCATGCACTACTTTAGTGTATTGGTAATCACATGTACTAGGGTACTAACCACCTTGCCACTTTTGTCATCTAGTGTATTGGGTTACCCACCATCTCATTTTAGAGATATGTGTTCAACACCATATCGTCCAAAAGGTGTATGCTTAACACAACATCAGTTTAAAGGTATATACTTGCTACCCATATCACCTAGAGGTGTATGTGTGCTTACCATATTGACCTTGAGGTGTATGTATGCTTCCATATCGAGTTTGAGGTGTATGTGTGCTTCCATATCACTCTTGAGGTGTATGTATGCTTCCATATCAAGTTTGAGGTGTATGTGTGCTTCCATATCACTTTTGAGGTGTATGTATGCTTCCATATCGGGTTTGAGGTGTATGTGTGCTTCCATATCACTTTAGAGGTGTGTGTGTGCTTCACACCACATCGGACAAAGAGGTGTGTGTGCGCTTCACACCATATCGGGCAAAGAAGTGTGTGTGTGCTTCACACCATATCGAGCAAAGCGGTGTGTGTGTACTTCACACCATATCGGGAAAAGAGGTGTGTTCTTAACCCAATATCATTTTTGAGGTGTATGCTTGACCTCCTATCATGAAACAGGTGTATAATACACCACCATATCGTGCAAGTAAGTATAAAATCATATCCATATTGTTTTAGTGGAGTAGGTGCATCACCATATCGGGTTAGAGGTGCCTACTTGTGTGCTTGAACCCGATATCACTTTATAAGGTGATACCATCATCTTCAAGCTCTAGACCTTCGTTCTAATAGTTATAGTTCATGGCAACAGGTCTAAGCAACTACTGGAACTCATAATTTCATCAACTATTTCAGAAAATTTCAAAATTAAAAGTAGTTCATTAAGTATAGCAATTTAGGTGATGAATAATAAAATGATAGAGTACAACTTATATAACCCGCCTCAAGAACAACTTCAAAGCTCCAAGATTCAAAGCTTCACATTCCTAAGGTTGAAGATGAACTTCACAACTCTTCTATATGCAAAAAATCACCATGGATAAGCAATTGGTGAAGAAGAAAAGAAAGGAAGTTCATAACCCTAGTTCCATGCTTCAATCCAAGGTTGAAGATGATCATGGCCTAACCTTAAGGTTAAGATTTGAGCTCCTTCTTGATCTTTAGCACCTTGCACGATACCTCACTACTCATGTACGATATGCCATCACTTGTGGCCGATATCCCCCTCACTTGTGGCCAAAAACACTCCACTATGGCCAAATTAAACTTGCTATGGCCAATATCACTTGCTATGGCCGATACCAAGGCCCTATGAACGATACCACTTCACCCATGCACGATACCAAGACTCCATAAACGATATATAAGAGCAAGGAGGTGGCAGGATTTGAAAAAGTTCACTTAGGGTGAAAGGAAGGGTATATATACTTGAGGTACATGAAAAAGTGTGTATATGAGGTGTCATCAATTTACTACTAGTAGGTGCCACATGGCCATGCATGGATTGACACATGTACTTGCATGCACTCCATATTTATCTTTCCATGCAAAATAAAAACTTGAGGTTAATTCAAGGGATAAGGGTCGGCCTCCTTTGGTTATCTTCTAGGACAAGCCACTTCCACTCACATTATTATATTCACAATTCAATGCAACCTTTCCCAAGGAAAGTTGCAAGCTGATATCCATTGCTTTATTGAGGTGCTTAGATCGTTTTTGAAAAGTCAAAGAGTTAAAAACACGATATGGGGGTCTCCTCTTTGTCTCCTTGGCCGATAGGGACTCCCATTTAACACTACAACCTGATACACTTAATACAAGCTCAAATTAGGGTTTTCATTCAACCCTTTTTTTGGTCTTTTCATTACCAAGAACACTACCACTCATAATTGATTAAAACATGGTGTCTCTCTCATCTAAATTATACATATAGGAATTAGGAATACTCTATAGGTGGTAATTTGCATATCAACCCTACATTTTGGGTAAATTACAATTTGTACCAAATTTGGTACACAAGGTACTAGCATTATTCAAACAAGTTCAAACTTAGAATTTAGGCTTTCCACAAGTCACCACTTAGCATAATTCTATCTATTAATGATGCTAAAGAACTTAATGCACGTTCAACATGTGTCATATTGCAATATAACCCCTCATCTTGGGTAAATTGCACTTTGGTCCAAAACAAAGGAACATTGCTCAAACAGCATTCAATCAGGACCAAACTTAAAACATAAGTGTGTCACATGATAACAAAACTCCTTAGAGGATTATATTAAATTTCTAAGAAACTTACTTAGCCAAAACAAATAGGGTTACCTCATAACCCAGGTCAGGGTCATTACAAGTTATAAACCCTTAACAAAGATTTCGTCCCCAAAATCCCAGGTAAAGGGAGACAGATATTATTCATTCATCATATCATCAAGTCTCCACATAACATCTTAATGTCATGGAGATACCATAGAAATTTGATCAACACAAAGTTCTTCCACACAGGGTTATCATAGAATCTATCACACAGGACACATACTCCACTATCTTTTTCATTATTGACTGTAGAGTCAACTCTGTGTCAGGTAACACTTTTCTTAGTCAGAGAAACATTATACATACCTTATTTAACTCAGGTGTCAAACCTCACTGATTTGTCACCTTTCTCAACTTACAACTTTATGTGACAAGATTCTTGATTCTGGGGAGTCTTCCATACTCCTCATTCAGTTTAGCATTTCACTTCCAAGGAAAGACCAGAGTTACATTCTATCACCCACTTGGGACTACAAGTCTTATCATACATCTGTTGTGCCATATAACCTGCTGACATAACACTAAACTTTCTTACAACTTGTACCAACTATCTCATTAGTTGTACATTCTCTTGTCATAAGGGGAGGTTACTTATCAATTAAGAACTTATATTAGAGGTATCTCTAGATGTTGTATAAGTTGCCTTAACAGATCTACATAGGGGTATTCTAAAGAATTATTTTTAGCTTGATAAGCTTTTCCCACAATGATTCTACAATTTTTCCTTCAATTAGTACATCCTTATCGATGTTATATTTATGCAAAGCATAAACCCCTAACATATGATGTCCATACTATTTTATGTAACTAGACTGATTTCACAGTTGGCCATTCCAGGTAACCAACATAAATCATCTAATTAGGAGTTATGTTTTTACTTTCTCATTCCACCTGATACTTTTTAGATACCATAATTCCTTACCTTGGTATCCGTCGCATGTGTTGAAAACACATCACATCCTCATCTTTCTTTCATCTTGGGACATTACTTGTTACACATATCTTTATCTTGGAACCAAAGTCCAAGACAAACTGATACTTTTCTAAGTATCCATCAATTGAACATTTTTAACTCATGCACATCAAGTGTCATAAGACTCACTTGATTTCCATGTCCCTGAAAGGAAAGAACACAAAGAAACATATTCCTTTTATCACCCCATCATCACCCATGGTTGTTTATCAAAGAGAAGAGATTATCATCTCCTCTAATTATTGCATGAACATTCAACTATTCATGAGTCATTTACTCTCTTTTCATCCTAGGTTCCTTGCCATCAACACAAAAATTATAAGGATGATTACATATATCATTCCTTTCTTTGTTATTGTCTAACATGTTCATGAACATTTTGTGATTTTATCACATTTCCCATTTCCACATCTTGGGAAAAGATATTTACTATTCACCCATGCTTTATCAGACATGGATCATCTCCCTTGTTCTCATTCTCTTATCATGAGGATTATACTTTTTACTTCCTCATACACATAGACTGGTCTAGGATTATCTCAGATTCCACTTTATTGCACTTAGGATGTGATACAAATGTCCATACCATATTTCCAGTTTCATTATACTCACTAGATTGTCTCAGAATGACTACTTGATCAGAGTAATCAGAAAGATAACAATCTAAGAGTTCCATACTCACCTTATCTTCAATAGTTGAATACCTGGCCAGGGTATACAAGTACTGAGATTAGGTAGTATGCACTTTGTGTACTATCATATTCCTTACTTTTTGTATCATCACACACATAGGATTTAATATTCCTGGATTTTCTCCAGGCATCACTTCTATATCTCATCATCTTTCACACAGATAAGAGCAATTATAGAACATTTAAAAGAATACTGAATAGAATATAAATTCTAGTTCTCATCATTTATTCCCTATGTTCCCATAGGGCAATCAATAGGTAGGTCCATAATAGCAATCCTTTTTATGATTATCAGATAACATCAAGATAAGACATATCAAAATGAAAAAGCTCTATCTGACTATTACCCCTCGCGGTCATCCACTGCTTCAGGTTGACTCAACACATAGAGTCTAGTTATTTCATGTTGCTGCTCTTGCCTTTTTACACTATTAGGTTGTGACTTTCGTAAGCCACGCCGAGTCTACCTTGGTTGTTGAGTCATTTCCTCCCTTCTATAACATGTCTTTCCCTCGTACCATGGTCTTATCGGTCTTATTACCGATGTAATAACTAAGCCATGGGTTCTTACAGGTGAAAAGTTAGGACTTTTGCCTTTACATAGTGATTACTGCCCTGGTGCACTAGGCGTTTATTACATTGGTGGCACCGGAAACTTTGGCTTTTTAGAACAACTAGGCAAATGTCTGTAGAATTGTAGTGACATTTCCTTAATTCTCGGCTTATTGCCCCTCCTTGGGCATTACCATCATAGATGTACTATTTGTTTATACTTGTGGCAGAGTCTATTTTCTTTCCATATGTTAATCCTTCCCATGTTTTCCACTGTTCCAACATGACTATGTCATTCACTCAGAACCCAAATTTTCTACATTGAGGATTGGTAACCTAGGTTGTAATGCTAGTATCCAGTCTACTATATGCATCGTTGTTGTCCTAACCTGGCCAATAAGAGCATAAAAATAGGATTCTCTATCCTGATTAGGTCAAGATAGGAATTCTTAGGCACTTGTCCTTCTCTTTCCTGATCCCTTGCACCCTCTCTTGGTGCAATAACATTACTCTTAGCAACATGTTCCTTGTGTTCTCCAGTCATTTTTAAACTTCCCCCTTTTCTTCTGCATAAGCAGAAGTCACTAAAGGGTAAACTGGAGGACACTAGAACAGACTCAACACCTCAGTCCTATGTCTCTGTAGACTCAGCAAACCTTAAGCTCTGATACTAAAACTTGAAACGACCATCATCAAACTGACAAACAAATCATTATTAATTAATGAAATAATCAAAATCAGCTGATTAACAAAAATCACTAAAATTTAAAACCATTTTTGCAAGGAGATCCTTTTCCAGAAAACTCTTATTGAAATATCCAGAACTCATACATATCATGATTTACATTGTACTACATTATTTTATCTCATCTCGAGGACATCATATAACAATTTCTCTATCAAAACATATATTGGAGCAACATAAAACCTCAAGGCATACAAGCCAAAATCTCGTATTGTTCATAAGATCACCACAAACCAACTCTAAGGACCTGAGAGTACAGAGATGACACATAAGACTTCTATCTACAAGACATGACAGACAGTACACTCAACCTGAGTTGTCATTGTTGCCTGAGTGGTTGTTCCTCCTCTGTAGAAAGATCTTCACCACCTCGTGTATGTCCACCTAAAAAATGTGGATCCCACGGGGTGAGACAATTGTCCCAGCGAGAGATATAACTCTCCGCCGACCATATTATTATCATAGATTCAACATTTATAAACTGAGCAGAGATTCTTTTTATATTAATAGGCAGGATAAATCATTGTATGAACAGAATGAAGTAATCTCCTTTCTCAAGGAGAACATTGCATCTACCCATGGTAGAGTTATAAAGCATATGTCTTCTTTGCAAGGAATGTAAAGAAACATAAATATTAACTATCAACTAAGATGTATAACTGAATTCCACATCAAACAATGTTTCTCGTATTCGATCCTTAAGTAGATATGCTACACGATTGAACATATTTTACAATCACACTTATGCACTGAGGAGATGAAGCATACCCCATTCATTTCCAACCAATCACAAACTTCTGACAAGTCAGTACCATACAAGGTCAATGGGAGAGTCGATTGCCATGACCTCACTTGTCTCGGTTAGTACGAGACCACTTAGGCTTAGCAGGACATCTTGTGTCAGTTGCAATATAGTTGTGCCAGGGTACATAGGCATCCTCGCTTAGAGCCACATCGTCAACTATTCTCTCTTAGGGGAACATCTGCAACAACCGTCCCCAATTACTGAGTCATGGTCACTTAGGCACCATACTTTGAGCCATGGTCACATAGACACCATGCTCTGAGCCACGGGTCAATTCACCGTGCTCTATTGAGACATTCTTATGACATTACTGAGACATGGACACTTAGCCTCCATGCCCCCACATATTCAAAAATATGCATTCCGGGTTATGCCGCGGGGAACCCGTTTCACCATTCAACAAATTCTAACGCTGATGGATCTATGGTCAGGGTAACATTTTATGATTTCTAGTGATATATTAAGTGCATTACAACATTCTTTTAGCATCAACCAAGTTATCATTATTAATCACAACAAATGCTACAAAGAAAGGTGTAATACATCTATCACATACTTTTTAAATCTTTAAAACACATGGTACTTGGGATCTCAATCCCTTATCAGATTACTGGGAATTCTCATCCCTGCACATTATTATCATGATTGCTGGATCTGGGTATTCAAACCCTTAGATCATCACATAGCATTGTTACCTCTGTAACATGTAACCATTACATTTAGGTCCTCAGACCAAGGTATTCATTTCACTTGTTATACAAGTACTCACATGGCTCACAAGGCCATTACACATCTTATCACCTCTCACTAGGCAACAACTTATTCACATGGCTCACAAGGCCATTACACATCTTGTCACCTCTCACTAGGCAACAACTTATTCACATGGCTCACAAGGCCATTACACATATTGTCACCTCTCACTAGGCAACAACTTATTCACATGGCTCACAAGGCCATTACACATCATGTCACCTCTCACTAGGCAACAACTTATTCACATGGCTCACAAGGCCATTACACATCCTGTCACCTCTCACTAGGCAAAAACTTATGCACATGGCTCACAAGGCCATTACACATCCTGTCACCTCTCACTAGGCAACAACTTATTCACATGGCTCACAAGGCCATTACACATCTTGTCACCTCTCACTAGGCAACAACTTATTCACATGGCTCACAAGGCCATTACTAATTATACTTGTTATACAAGTATTTAACATGCCTTACAAGGCTTATGCAATAAGAGAAATACAACCTTCCCATCATTAGGGTTAGGGTTTCCCTTTATAGACGAATAGGGTTTCATGCTCATATTATTAATCTAAACCCTAATTCATTGCTCCACACAACTAGGAGCATATATTGATATCGTAAGTATTCAATCATACTTATTTATTCTCATCATTTATCATGAAATGTTTATCAACACAAAGTATGTATTTCTTTCTCATCCTCTCTGGGATATTGATTACATCATACTTTATTATCTTGGCTTAACCCTTTCTCAAGGTATGTTAGCCTACACTTATCAAAGTGCATTATACCTCAATGTATAATTGACATGACGTACTTCATGTGTTACTCATCCAAGTATATTGGATTTAAGGTACAACAAGGTGCATAAACCTTGAGGTGATGGATGTGGTATTTATCATGCCTTGATGTATCACATCCCTCATTGCTTTTAACTTCCTTAAGTTCATCAACTTATCTTGTATTAAGGTATTTCCCATCCTAATACTTTATGTACTAACTCATCACATTTATTTGTAGTTTATTGGCCATAAGTCACACGTTGTAGGCGCATGTGAACATTCTCTTGGTTGGCCAAGAGAAGGCGTTCATTCTCATATATCACCTGCTAGTTTTGGTAAAACCTTCCTTGAATGTCTTGCACACCAGCCAATGTCGCCTGATGTTGTTGTTGTCCAGTCTGGATCTCTTGTAGCATGGTATACATACCCACCATGTTGCATGGTTCTTGCTCCTCCTGGGAACGGGGCAGGGTAGAAGAAATCATGGAAGCATAAGTCCAGGCCCGTTTGCATGGGATCGCTCTCCTAGTGATGGGGATGGTGGGCTCCACCTCCTCAACACCATCAGAGTCATCATCACTTTGATCCTCATCGTCAACCTGAGCTACTGCCCTTGGTGGATCTTCTTCCTCCCCTGTTCAATGGCCAATGGAGACGGTTCACTCCCGTAAGTCGAAGATGGGGTCGAGGAGGCTATGTTCCCTAAACAGTCCTCGACGTGTGCAATGTGCATAGAGCACATTGTGGTGGAAGTTGAGGAGGTGCACCTTGCGGAAGCACAGGAGGTCCAACTTCTTTGTATCTTACAATGGCACAAGGGTGGACAAATCAAGGCAAAAATGTAATGCAATGGGGTGATGAGACCCCCAAATAAAATCGAGGCCTTTCTTGTCACGTTAGCCAAATAGAAATCATGTGGAGCAGAAGGAAGGATCCAAAGTTGACAGTCTCTCCCTCTAGTAGCCTGTAGAGGAAGTAGAGGTCCTCCTGTTGAACCTTCCCTTGAGCTTGACTGGACCGAGCAAATATGGTGTTGGTGCAGATGCAGTGAAGGATTTGAGCAAAGGGGTGCTTGATGTTAGTAACAGAGTTGATATGCCAGTTTATGTGAAAGCCCTCTGGAACCTCAGTCAACTGCTCCCAAGCCAAGTCGAAGTCAAAGTCAGAAGGGGTCGAGCATTCTGGGACGTGAGCCTAGTTGAAGATGTGGTTGAAGGCCTGTAGAGTGATGGAATAGTTGTTGTTGAAGAGGCAAAAGTTGACTTTACCTTCCCACCATTCGCCTTCTAACTTCTTCTCGGGGGCGACAAGAACATCTAGTGATACCAAGAACTCCAGGATGAGTTCTGGGTAAGTCTGCCAGTCACTAAAGAAAGGATTATCTCCCTCCATGAGATGATTCTGTCATACCCATCGCATGTTTTCAGTAAATCTCACCCTTTCAATCAATGTGCAATCTCCATATCGTGTTGGTATTATTGGCCTCATTTGTAGCTCCTCATAGATCTTCATGATCTCCGACGATGGATGTTGGATGCGGGTTGGTCGAGGGACCAACTCACCTTGATATGTAGACGTAGAAGGGCCTCTCCTTGGCACCATGATGCCAATGCAAGAAAAATGATTAGGATAGAGAAGCTCAGTGAAGATCTTCGGTGCCCAGTGCAACTCTACTCTAAGTTCTAGGAGGAGTGGAGGAAATGGTGTGAAGAAAATGGGTTAACCACCCCTCCTTATATAGCTGAGTCGGGCAGAGTCGGTACTGCCGACTTTTGTGTCAGTAGTACCGAGATACATGCATAAATTTGTGGCTCAGATGTATCGACAACTGACATTTGATGATGTCTCGAGTGCGGATTGCTCAGAGTCAGTGGTACCGTGTCCAAGTTGGTAGTACCGACTTGAGTCATGGATCGGTGCTACCAACCATGCGATGAAGCTTGCATCTGCCATTGAATCGAGCATCAATAGATTGCTGATGTCATGCATCAGTACTACTGACTGGAATGTCGGTAGTACTGAGTTGGTAGTTTTGGCTCAGTACTTTTGAATTTTTCATCTCGATGTTCCATTTCTAGGCGTGCCAAAAAGTCGGTGGTACCAACTTGTGTGTCGATACCACCGAGAGCTTATCAGTTAACGATCAAAAATCTTCAGAGACTCGGTAGTACCGACTGGGAGAATCAATAGTACCGAGTATGACATTCTGGTGTGGATGGCTCACTGATGTAATCTCAGTACTGCCGAATTGGTGTCTCGGTAGTACCGACCTAGAGAAAAATCTGCACACTCCACACACGAGTCAAGGTACCATTTTTAGAAAAAATAAAAATACTAATACAACTACAATGCGAAAATGAACATGAATATAAGGAAAATGAAGGTTGGGTTGCCTCCCAACAAGTGCCATTATTTAACGTCCTAGACTAGACGTTCCTACGAGCAAGAATCTAAGGGATCTCCATAAGTTGTACCTCTTCTATTCTCTGCTCCACTTCTCCCCCATAGTAGTGCTTCAATCTTTGGCCATTAACAAGGAATGACCTAGTCCCATCTAAAATCTTCACTGCACCATGGGGAAAAACTTGCTCAATCACAAATGGTCCACTCCATTTGGACATCAGTTTGCCCAGATGTAACTTAAGTCGGGAGTTAAAAAAGGAGAACCTTTTGGCCTGAAAGAAACACCCTATTCACAATATGCCTATCATGAATCTTCTTTTTCCTCTCCTTATAAATCCTTAAACTTTCATAAGCATCCATACTAATCTCATCTATTTCATTAAGCTCTAAAAGTCTTTTTCTACCTGCTTCATCCAATCCAAAGTTTAACTTTCTCAATGCCCATTTCACCTTATGCTAAAGCTCTACTAGTAAATGACAAGAACGGTCGTAAACCAACCTAAAAGGTGTCATCCCTATATGTGATTTATAGGCCGTCCTATATGCCCAAAGAACTTCATTGAGCATGAAATTCCAATTTGTCCTATTAGTGGAAACTGTCCTTTCTAAGATCTTCTTCACTTCTCTGTTGGACACCTCCACTTGGCCTTGTGTATGTGGGTGATAAGGAGTACCCACTTGGTGTTTCACCCCATACTTACTAAGTAAGTCTCTGAATTGCCTATTGGTGAAATGTGATCCACCATCACTAATGATCAGTCGGGGGACACCAAACCTGTAGAAAATGTTATCCTTCACAAACTTCACATCACTTTAACGTCATTGGTGTGGGTTGGAATTGCTTCCACCCACTTAGATACATAGTCAACCGCAAGTAAAATATAAAGGTTAGAATTAGATGACACAAATGGACCCATGATATCAATGCCCCAAAGATCAAAAACATCAACCTCCTGAAACACATTCAACGACATCTCATGCCACTTATAAATATTGCATGTGTGTTGACATGCATTACAACGACGAATGAAATCATATGCATCTTTAAACAATGTTGGCCAATAACATCCACTCTCTAACACTTTGGTCGTTGTCCTAGAGCTAGCATGATGCCCTCTCGTAGGTAAAGAATGGCAGTGTGCCAAAATACTCTCTACCTCACACTTGGGTACACACTTCCTCAAAAGTCCATCCGCACATTGTTTAAGAAGAATAGGGTCAATCCAAATGTAAAACCTCAATGAGTGGAAAATTTTCTTCTTTTCTTGATACCCCCAATCTGCAGGCAACTCTTTGCATGCTAAATAATTAACAATATCTACAAACCATGGATCCTTAACCTTGATAGCAAAGAGTTGTTCATCAGGAAAATCCTCAAGAATGGGAATATCTACATCTTTTTTATTCATTCTTTCCAGCCTATATAGGTGATTTGCTACCACATTTTCCACCCCTACCATGTCTTTAATTTTTATTTCAAATTCTTATAACAATAAAATCCACCTAATCAATCTAGGTTTTGCATCTTTCTTTTGTAACAAGTATTTGATGGTAGCGTGGTCAGTCCAAACAATCACCGTTGCCCCTACTAGGTACTGGTAGAACTTCTCAAATGCAAAAATGACCGCTAAAAGTTCTTTTTCTGTGGTTGTATAATTAAGTTGTGCATCATTTAAAGTTTTGGATGCATAATAAATGACGGTTGGATCTTTATCTTTGTGTTGTCCCAACACAGCTCCCATAGTATAGTCTGATGCATCACACATCGGATCAAATGGTAGGCTCCAATTAGGAGCCTGCACAATGGGCACAAAACTTAGCTTTTCCTTTAATGTTTCAAAATCAATCAAATATCGATCATCAAAGAAAAATTTAGCGTCTTTTTCCAAAAGTTCCGACAAGGGTTTAGCAATTTTTGAAAACTCTTTGATAAACTGGCGGTAAAACCCAACATGTCCAAGAAAGCTCCTTAATCCTTTCACCGATGTTGGTGGAGTAGCTTGGAGATAACTTCTATCTTAATCAGGTCTACTTCCATACCCTTGTTGGACACCTTGTGTGTCCCAGTACTATTCCATCACTCACCATCATATGGCACTTCTCCCAATTTAAGACTAAATGAGTGTCCTCACACCTTTGTAAAACTTTATCCAAATTGTACAGACAATCACTAAATGACTCCCCGCATACTGAAAAATCATCCATAATCACCTCCAAGCACCGCTCTACCATATCAGAGAAGATGGCAAGCATACATTGTTGGAAGGTAGCTGGGGCGTTACAAAGGCCGAATGGTATCCGTCTATGTGCAAATGTGTCGTAAGGGCAGGTGAAAGTAGATTTATCTTGATCCTTTGGCTCGATTGAGATATAATTGTAACTAGAATACTCGTTGAGGAAACAAAAGTGTGAACGACCAACAATTCGTTCCAAAATATGATCAATGAAAGGTAGCGAAAAATGATCTTTTAAAGTGACAACATTCAAACGACGATAATCTATGCAAACATGCCACTCTATCACCAACCTAGTTGGAATCAATTCATTAGCTGCGTTGGTTGTGACAGTGATCCCCCCTTTTTAGGAACTACCTAAGTTGGGCTAAACCCACATAGAATCAGAAATTGCATAAATAATACATGCCAAAAGGAGCTTGCCCACTTCTATCTTCACTACCTCAGTCATGATTAGGTTGAGTCACCGTTGAGGCTAAACTATTGCTTTATCTCCTTCTTTCCTCCGGATCTTGTATTGGCACAAACTTGGGAAGATTCCTTTGATGTCCGCTATAGACCACCCAAAAGCAGCTTGGTGGTTCTTCAATATAGTAAGCAATTGCCCCTCTTCTTCACCGCTCAAGGACGATGATATGATCATCGGAAGCTTTTCTTCTACGACCAGGAAGACATGCTTCATATGTGGGGGTAACATATTCAATTCCAACTCATGAGGGTTCAACAGAGATGAAACTAATGGAGGGGTAGGTGGTCCCAAGTCTTCAAAATATCTTGTGCAATAATTGGGTACTGCCTTCAACATCAATACACACTCCTCCAGAGAGTGGTTGCATGTGGTGTCATCTACTCTATTCATCAGGCATGCTTCCAGAGGTAATTGTGGATATGTTTGCATCAATGAATCAGTAATGACCTCCTCTATGGTAGCTGGTTCATAGTCTTCTTCTCTATTATCTGAGTAATGTATTGCTTCTTTCAATGAGATCATCTTGGTGTTTTCAGTTATAGCAACTGCCAGAGTATCTTTTTCCACCTTGGTCATCATGTGAGCCATATCAAGAAATGTCTTCCCTAGACCCAAAGAAATCTTGCCCTCCATGTGTTGCAGCATGTTACACTGTGATGTATCCCCCTTTTCTTTTGAGTGTTCACTCATCTTTATTTTAAACCGATATAAGTGCCCATTGTCAGACATCCTCTGCCCATTTCCAAGATCATGACAGTTGTGGCTTGTAATGGCCTACCTAACAAAAGTTTGTAGCCTTTATCCTCTTGCATTTCCATTACCATGAAATCAACAAGAAAAACAAACTGATCCACTTTCACTAGTACATCTTCACAAATGCCATATGGCCTAACCACAGAGTTGTCAGCCAATTCAATAGTCATAGTACTTTTTCTTGTCTCCTTAAGACCTAGATTTTTGAAGGTTGACAAAGGCATGAGGTTGATACTGGCCCCTAAGTCACATAGGGCCTCACTAAACTTAGTCTTTTCTATGTAGCATGTGATGTTAAAACAATTGGGATCTTGTCTTTTATGAGGTAGAGTTACCAAAATAAAAGTGCTCACCTGCTCCTTTAATACTACCACATCAGCCTCGGGTATCTGTCTCTTCTTATTGATGATGTCTTTCAAGAACTTTCCATATGATGGTATCCACTCAATTGCATCAATATGTGAAATATTCACAGATAGATTTTTAAAACCTTCTAAAAATTTCTAGAACTGTCGATCTACTTCGGTTGCCTTCAAGCTATTTGGAAAGGGTACTGGTGTCCTCTGGTGAGGTGGGGCATATGCTTTCAATCTAGTATTTTCCACATCATCAATGTACTCTATAGATGTTTTCTCCTATTCCAACTTATCTGGTTTAGTTGCCTCTACTGTCACAATCTGAGTTGTTGTTTCAGAAACTTCAACTGCATCTGTGGTTGTCGGTGCCTTATTCAACATTGTCTTACCACTGCGTAGTAGGACTGCCTTGACATGCTGATTTCCAGAAGGCATGTTGGTATTAGCAGGGAATCCTTGTTGGTTCCGCTGCTTCAAGGTACCCACATCTGTTGCTATTTGAGAAATCTGAGTTTCTATACTGTGGATCTTCACCCCTTGGTTCTAGAGTTCTCTTTGTGTTTGTCCTATCAGCAATTCAGTCTAACTGACCAACTTTCCAAACATTTCTTCAATATGGTCAATCTTCTTTTGTTCATGTTGATATTATGCCTGGCCACCAAACTGTTGTGGCTTGGGTTGTTGGGCCTGTGATGGGTCATGTTGAAAATTGTTAGGATCCTTCCATGAAAACTTAAGATCCTTCCTCCATGCATAATCATTGCCCCTATATTGTTGTTGTTGGCGCATGAACTTACATTGTTCATCTTCTTCTAATGAAGGCGATCCATCATTGGCACATAGCTTTTTAGCAATCAAGTCCAACTTCTCATTTAATGCATAGATGACCTTAGACTCGCATACACTTTTAACAGTTGCCGGAAGCTCTCTCTCATCTCCCCATGATTGATTTTTGACATATTCTTCAATATCTCATGACAGCGGGCAGGTTTATTGTTGAGAAAGAACCATGCTCCCGCACCATCAAGTGTAGTCATTTCTCCCTTGTGTAGGTCGTAATAGAATATCTTTGCATGTCCTAGACAATTGATTCCATGAGGTACTTTCTGTAACATATTCTAGAACCTCTCCCATGTTTTAAAATAGGATTCATCAACTTGTTGTCTGAAATTATGGATCTTCTTTACCAAGTCATTGGTCTTCTATGGAGGGAAATAACACTCAAAGAAGGCATCAATCATCTGATCCCACGTTTCAATGCATTCATCATCAAGGTTATGAAACCATGACTTTGCGTTGTCTGCCAATGATGATGGAAAAAGCTTTAGATATATCATAGTTTTCAGTATTTTGTCTATCTTGACCATATCACAGTTCTCCACAAAGTTGCTAATGCGCACCATCGGGTCATGGCCATGGAAAGCTTGGGATTTGACTAAAGAGATCAACCCTGGGTCAATCTTGTAGCTACCCACATTGACAGCTTGTCTTTTGATTGGTCCTTTTTAAGCTATTGTGGCAGAGGCTCTGATCCTCTCCTGTATTGTCTATTCTTCTTTTCCCTCCATTTCTGCTGCCTCAGGTTCTTCTGGTGTTACAGGTCTCTTAGGCGGAGGTGTCAGTGGTGGAGTTTGGTTGAATCTATCCACTTCCCATTCCAACTTCTCTCTCTCTGTGTGAAGGAGTTCAACTTGCCCAAACCTCGGCAAAGATGGCTCTCTGTAATCATGGGCTCGAGTATGCACCATACACCAGTGCTTGAAAGTAGTAAATTAATTATTAGAGTGCAATAGTGGAGATAAAAGCAATAATGATTTTATAATTCAGCTCTAAGTAATTTGAAAAAAAAGGGCATCACTCGTAGTGTTGGACGTTTTCATTTCTCCGATAACGGTGCCAAAAACTTGACACGTGTTTATTGTGTGTTATACACAAGTGAACGTATCAAAGTAATATAGGCCCTTTTGAGGCCTGAGTCGAACAGATGGAAACGTTCTCCAAAGACTACTACTAACTATTGTCCAATCAGCCAGGCTGGTGTAAATGAATGAGTTTGATTGAATAGAAGAAAAAATAGAATGAAACAAACATAACACTTAAATTACTCAGATTTAGGGAATTCCTTAGGATTGTGGTTTCACCATAGATAACATTGCAATTCATTCCAAACACCAATATCTATTACCCCTATCCCTAGATAAAGAGCATGTTGTAATATCCCTGACCTGGGTTATGGCATAAACCTAGAAGTTTTGCTTAAGTAAGTATTTATTAACTCGTTTTAATCTCATAAAAAGTAATTAAGACTCTCCTTGAGTTTAATTTTCAAGTTTGAGCTTATTTGCAAACTGTTTGTGCATTATATGATAGTTGGGTGCAAATTGCAATTTACCCAAGATGAGGGGTTATATTGCAATATGTCAAATTTTAAACATGATTCAAGTGCTTTATCATCATAAGAGAGAAAATGATACAAAGGGGTGGCTTGTGAAAAGCCTAAGTTCCAAGTTGGAGCTTGTTTGAATTATGTTTGTGCCCTGTGTACCCATTTTGGTGCAAGTTGCAATTTACCCAAAATGTAGGGTTGATATGAAAATAACCACCTCTAAATGTCCCTATTCTCTTAGCATCATCTAGAGGAGAGATAAATAAGGAGGCACTATGTTTGAATCATATTTGGGTGGTAGCTTTCTTGGTGATGAAAAGACCAAGAAGAGTGGTGTATTTGAAACCCTAATTGAGTGATATTGGGTTGTATCGAGTTGTAGAGCTTATATGGGAGTGCCTATCGGCCAAGGAGGCATAGAGAAGGTCCCATATCATTTTGTCAACTCTTGGCCTTTGCCATGATCGGTTAAGCACCTCAAAGAGGTGATGGATATCGATTTACAACTTTCCTTAGAAAAAGTGAATCAGTTTGTGAATAAAGTGATGTGGAGTTGAAATATCTAGCTCAACAAGATAACTAATGGTCGAAATATTATCTCTAGATTATCCTCAAGAGTTTTTCATGTCAAGATAAATATATGTGCATGTACACGTGTCAACCATGCATGGACACGTGGCACCTAGTAGTGTTAAATGATGACACCTCTTATATACTCTCTCCCATGAGCCTCAATTATATATACAACTCCTTTCACCTACTAGTGAATTTTTCGAACCTTATCACTCCATTTCTCTTATATATCATGCATAGTAGTAAGGAGAAAGGAGGATCTCGACCCATTAAGCTTAAGGTGAAGCCATGGACATCTTCAACCTTAGATAAAGAGTGATCTCGGGTTGTGATTCTTTCTTTCTTTTTCTTCTTCACCAATGTAACATAATGAATCTTAGATGTAATCTCAATGTAAACCTTTTTCCCAAGTTTCCCTGTCATTTCTATCCTTTATGTCATTTATGTTTAATTAGTGGAATTTATAGTGGTTTAGTGAACATTTATTCACTAATTGTACCAATATAAGGGTTTATGCACAAATACCTCAGTGAAAGATTAATTACCATAATTAAGTGCTCTAAACCTTAATCTAACTTTTTTATTTTGAAAACATAAAATGAGGCTAAGTTTTAAATTTGGTTCGATTTGGATGTTGTTTATGCAAGTTATGCAATTTTAGGTACATTCTGGACTTTTATTCAATTTACCCAATTGGGAGGTTTTCTTTGCAAATTATCAACTGAATTTTAATCCTTAGATATTCCATTACCATTAATGATATTTTAAACCACTGGAGAACCTAGTTTCACCTTAGTTTGATGGTATTTCTTTCCAAGGGCATTATAGGGATTATCCTCTTTATAAAGGTGCTTATCTTTAAAAGCTATCAACCAATGAGGTTATTTCTTTCTTGAAAAATGGTGGGGATGGCCTTGAAAGATTTGTCGGCTCTTAGGACCGAATTTTTATATCCAAGAAGAGTCCATGAGTTGTCCTCTTGCATGGCCAGCAAGCCCTAGGCTAAAGACACATGGAAAGTCCCTTAAGACACCTCATGCTTCACCTCTTTCTATATATAGCCATGTATACCCCTTCCCAACTCACAATTCAAAAACTCTTGCTCTCCTTTTCTTTCCTCTAGCTTAGATAATAGTTCCTTCTATATTTTTCCATGAAGTTGCTGTCCCAAGGTAATAGAGGGAGCCTACCTTGGTGAAGAAGGCTCTTAGGGCTTCCAAATTGCTTTATTAGGGTTTCTAAAGCTCCTCCTTGGTAATTTTGACCAAAAATAGTAAGTTTCCTCCCTTCCTTCCCTATTTTCATACTTTTAGTCTTCCTTACACCTTCTTCTAGGTCTAAACCATGACCATACATGGTAAAACTCCACCTAAAACCCTAAAACATCTCATCTCCATGCTCTTTTGCTAGGGTTTGCACCTCTAAAGTGGAGAAGGTGATCTTTGCTCAAGAAAGGAGCTTGGCTTGGAGCAACCAGACCTTCTAATCTCGGAATCCTTTTTGTTTGAACCTTATTACCTTCCTAGAGGCAAGTTTTGTTAACCCCCTTCTCATATATTGCTTAGTACATGCTTAAAACCCATGCTTCTATGTTGAAAATCGATGATTTCCATCTCTTTTTACCATGTTCTTCTAAGGTTTTGGTTTCTTGCTATTTTATCTTCTCTAGAAACTCTAGTTTGGTTACCTATGAAAATTCAAACCTGATTTTGGGTCAAATGGTGTTTTATCCCTCTCCCTTTTTCTTTAATTATCTCGATCGGTTTAATGATGTGGCAATTTCCTATTGGTCAGTATTGAAAAATTCATATCTTCTAAACCGCTTATCCAAATTTGACAAATAAATATGTTTTGGGATTGGAAAATTAATATATATATAACAAAAATATTTTCAAGGTATTATTTCATAGTTTTACGAAGGGTGATTTTTGTAAAATTAATTTAATGCATAAAATCCATAAAAATTACATCTTAATCATCATAACTCCAAAATTAACATAATAATATGTTTTCTTCATTAGGAGAACCTAATAAGTTCATTGGTGATATTTTCAAAAGCTAAAACCGAATTTTTTCTAAAATGTTCTGAAATTAGGGTTTCTATATATTAATGTGCACTATGTACTCTAATACATGTTAATACATTGAAAATAGGCAAAGTGGAACTTGGGCTCAATTAAAGTGGTGAACGTTAGTAATTGATATCAGTAAGAGAGGTATGTGCATTTCTTACACCCTATGTTGGGATAATTGCAGCCCAACCCTATATTTCCCTAATGAGGCTTAAATGAACCCTAAATATTCTATTCTTGAATCCTAATGTTGTGCATGCCTCAAATTAGATTATAATTTCTTCTTGTTTGGGTCTTATACCCCATTGCCATGCTTATTAAATATTATGACTACTCTTACCATGACTACTTTTCTAGCATGTGTATTTATGTTCTATTTAATTTAAAGTAGCAGTACTTATGTACAACCACCCACAAAGGGCATGTAAATAATCGCCCTGGGGAATGTCTTATTCTCCCCATAATATTGTAGGTGACTGGAAATGTCTTATTCTCCCCTCACCTAAGGTTGGAGGTCGGGTAGGTGCCTCAACCCTACTTAGTTAGGTAGGCATAATTATCTTACATGCAAATCCTTTTTGATATAATTGTTAATGACAAGTTTCTTTTGAATATAGCCTCATGCTCTTATTATCTTCATCATATGATGAACCCTAGCCTGTTTTATTTGTTGTACTTATCTTGATATCCTACATTAGTTTTGTGACACATACTTTTCTTCCCTTTCCCTTTTGCTGGGTGCTTTCCCAACCACCCAGGTGCTGGTGTTGAGCAAGGAGAAGGACAAGTTTGAAGGAATTCATCTCAGAAGTAGATCTCAAGCTATCTGAAAGGATGTCTAGGTTGCTATAGCTAGATCCTTTTCTCTTATCTTTTTCTTTTGAGAACAATCATGTAATGAACAATGAAAGCCATGTAATAGGCTTAGTTCTTTTATTTCCGCTTCTATTGACATTTTGTAATGTATCTGGTGCATGCTTATTTACTTGGAATATTATACATGCATCCCTAAATATCTTTTGTCTTTCTAAAAAGATGGATGTTTTGTACTTCCTTTAAATTTTAGTAAGGAGGTGATATCGCCTCTTTACAACATGGTATCAGAGCCTTTAGGAAACTATTAGGACATGAAGTTGAAGCAAAGGTGTCTAGAATGGATCAGGGTTTCGGGGGCTGGCAATATTTTCCTCTGCACCACTAGCTTGGTTTACGAGGACTCCCGTGCCCATATGATATCGGCATGGCCTGAGCTGATACAAATTGCCCAAAATAGTATGATTTTAGGCAATAGCATTCTAGATATTCTTTTCTCGTCTATGCTTATATTCTTTTCCATCTATGATTCAAATACTCTTGGGAACTTAATATGTTAACCCTACCTTTTAGGATAGGTGACTTGTTCGACAGTAGGAATAAGGGAAAGGAGTCAAACTCTAATGACTCCAATGTGGAAAACACTCATGTGACTCCTGTCGGCCATAGTGTGGTCAACCCTACTACTTCGGGCACCCCCTCCTTCACACCGGAGAAAGAGCTGGCAATGTTGCGCCAAGTGCTCTCCACCATGATGGGGCAGCTCCACAAAGTGGCTGCCAATGCCAACAAGCCGAGGGAGTTCACCCTCACTGACTTCATAAAGATGCAACCACCCTACTTCAAAGGTGAAAGTGAACACAACATGGTGGATAAAGCTGATGACTGGGTGTTGGATTTGGATTGGACCTTTGAGGGTATGGCATGCCCTCCTTACCAGAAAGTTTGGTTCTCGACGTATGTGCTAGACGAACCGGCACATGTCTGGTGGAATGGTGTCGCCTGCACTCGAGACACCTCTACCATGGAGTGGGACCAGTTCTTGAAGCTCTTCACAGAGAAGTACATCTGTCCTACCTTCTTAAGTAAGAAGGAAGTCGAGTTCTATAGCCTCAGGTAGGGAAGCATGAGTGTGTCCGACTACATCCAACGGTTCCTACTTCTGGAACGCTATGCCACCGACCTTGGAGTCGAGAGAAGGGCAATATTGTTCTTGGAGGTCCTAAACTACCAAGTGGGTTGAAGTCTTATTCCATAGCTTCCACTCACCTTCCAACAGATGGTGAATAAGGCCCTGGCCATCGAGTCCTATCCAAGATTCCAATCCTATGGACACAGTAATGGCTATAGCAACAAGAGGAAGAACCCTACCCAGAATGAGAATTGCGGACGTGATCGGTGCAATAGGTGCTCTCACCACCATCCTCCAGGGAGATGTCCTGCCAACAATGCACCTGCTCATAGAGACAACCGACCTCCTCCGACCTGCCACGAGTGTGGCCAAGTTGGGCATATCTGACCACTCTGCCCCCATTTCCAGCAAGGACATAATAATGCCCAGCAGCTACAACAGCCAAGGCAGAATCTGCCTCTGTGGAATAATAACAACAACAACAACCAGAACTCAAGGCAACTACCGGCAGAGAGGAGGAATGGGAGAGTGTTTGCTCTCAATGATGAGGAAGCAGGAGAAGATAATGAAGTTATTGAAGGTACCTTACATCTTAATATGCATCCTATAAAGGCACTGTTTGATTCTGGCTCATCCAATACCTTCATATAATGTCAACTTGCTTCTATGTTGGAAATAGAATCTGAGTATATGGATCATATATTAGATGTAAAAACCCCTAGTGGTAAGATGTGATCTTCGTATCTCCAAACTCCGGCCATGGACCTTTGTATATCTGGTATAATGTTTCCCTCATATTTCATCTTGCTCGACATGACCGCCTTTGATGTCATTCTGGGAATGGATTGGTTGAAGAGGTACAAAGCTATTTTGTTTTGTGAAGAATCAAAGGTTAGTTTGTCACATCCTGTTGAGGGAAGATTGTGTGTCAAGGGTAGGAAGCGAGAAGATTGGCAATTTGTTATCTCTACCATCAAAGCTGAAAAGCTAGTCTTGCAAGGGTGTAGAGCTTTCTTAGCCTCTATAGTCCTCGAGGCTACACCTCCTTCTCTCGACCGCATAGATGTGGTGAAGGACTTCCCGGAAATCTTTCCTGAGGAGTTACCTGGTTTTCCACCAACTCGGGAGGTGGAGTTCTCCATCGAGCTTGTACCCAGAACTTCACCAATATCAAAGCCACCTTACCACTTGGCCCCTGCTGAGTTTGCCAAACTGAAGAAGTAACTAGAAGAGCTTCTCGACATGGGCTTCATCCTCCCTAGTGTTTCACCTTGGGGAGCCCCTGTCCTGTTCGTGAGGAAGAAGGATGGTTCGATGTGGATGTGTATGGACTACTGCATGCTTAACTAAGTGACGGTGAAGAACCGTTATCCTTTGCCTCGCATCGATGACTTGTTCAACCAGCTAAAGTCAGCCATTGTGTTCTCCAAGATGGATCTGTGAAGTGGCTACTACCAGATACGCGTGAAGGGTAATGTTGTACCAAAGACGGAATTCAGAACTCGCTATGGGCATTACGAATTCATGGCCGTGCCTTTCAGCTTGACAAATACCCCTGCTGCCTTCATGGACTTGATGAACCGAGTGTTCCGCCCATACCTTGACAAGTTTGTGGTGGTGTTTATTGATGACATTTTGGTTTATTCTTATATGTTAGAACAACATCGTGAGCATTTGTGGATTGTACTCAACACACTACGAGAAAATAAACTATATGCAAAATTCTCAAAGTGTGAGTTCTGGATAAAGGAAGTGATGTTTCTGGTTCATGTGATTTCTGCCGGACATATAGTTGTTGATCCTATAAAGGTAGAAGTTGTGACCAAGTGGAGAGCTCCAAAGAATCCCTCAGAGATCTGTAGTTTCCTTGACTTAGCATGTTACTATCGAAGGTTTATCAAGAACTTCTCTGAGTTGGCCTTGCCTTTAACCAAGCTGATGCAAAAGGAGGTCAAGTTCTCTTGGACACCAGAATGTGAGAACAGTTTTCAGAAGTTGAAGAAGAGCCTGACTTCTGCTCCTATGCTTACTTTGCCTATTGAGGGCATACCCTATGTCATCTACACCGACGCATCTAGACAAGGCTTAGGGTGTGTTTTGATGCAAGACGGAAAGGTGATCGCCTATGCTTCTCGACAGTTGAAACCTAATGAAGCTAATTGGCCTACACATGATTTGGGGCTTGCTGTCATAGTTCATGCTTTGAAGATCTGGCGACACTATCTCTATGGTGAAAAGTTTGAAGTCTTTTCTGATCACAAGAGTTTGAGATATTTATTGACTCAGAAGGATCTGAACTTGCAACAATGTAGGTGGATGTAATATCTTAAAGATTATGACTTCACCATTACCTATCATCCTGGTAAAGCGAATGTTGTAGATGATGCTTTAAGTCGTAAGAAGGATGTTGTTTGTGCTGCTCTGAGATGTTCAGTATGGGAAAACCTTGAACATGTGGCTATATGGAGACCTCAGCCTGTTGAATCAGTGGATGAAGACAAGTTGTATGTTCATATGGCCAGCTTGACCGTTACACCAACCTGGATCTCAGAAGTCATGGTTGCACAGTTGGAGAGTTCTGAGCTTGAGGAGATGAAAGCTTTAACTGAGAAACCGCAATCTGACTTCTCTGTTGGAGTGGATGGTGTTGTTCGCTTCAAACAAAGGTTGTGGATTCCTAATGTTGGTGATATGAGACAGAAGGTTCTGAGTGAAGCTCATGGGTCCAAGTACACTATTCATCCTAGCACAACAAAGATGTATAAGGACTTACAACGAAGCTTCTGGTGGAAGAACATGGAGAATGATATAGCTCTATTTGTCGTGAAGTGCTTGACATGTCAACAAGTCAAGATCGAACATCAATGACCTGGTGGTCTTCTTCACCCTTTTGAAATTCCAAAATGGAAGTGGGAGAAAATCATAATGGACTTCGTTACTGGTTTCCCCAAGTCCAAGAAAGGTTATGATGTTGTTTGGGTGGTTATTGATCGGATTACAAAATTTGCTCATTTCTTGCCTTTTAAACCAATTACAAAGTTGTGGATATGGCTCGGTTGTACGTTGAGTGGATCATACGCCTGCATGGAGTACCTGAGGTAATAGTTTCTGATCATGACCCAAAGTTTACTTCTCATTTATGGGGTCATATTCAGGAGGAGATGGGTACTGACTTGCATTTTAGTATTGCTTACCACCCACAGACTGATGGTTAATCTGAGAGAACAGTTCAGATTCTGGAGGACTTGCTTCGTGCTTGTGTTATGGATTGGGGTGGTGCATGGGATCAATATCTTCCATTAGCTGAGTTTGCTTACAATAATAGCTACCAAGCTAGTATTGGTATCCCACCTTTTGAAGCTCTCTATGATAGACCATGTCGTTCACCTTTGCATTGGGATGATGTCAGTGAACGTTCTCTAGTGAAGACCGATGACATGCAAATGATGATAGAAAATGTGCAGTTGATAAAGAAATGCATGAAATCTTCTCAAGACCGACAGAAGATGTATGCTGATAAGAAGAGGTCCGATGCTAACTTCCTAGTGGGTGACTATGCATTTCTAAAGATCAAGCCTATCCGTTCTATTGCTAGATCTAAAGTTAAAGGCAAGTTGAGTCCCCTCTATGTTGGACCATTTGAAATCTTAGATAAGGTTGGAGACTGTGCATACTACTTAGCCTTACCTCCTTCCTATGATAAGATTCATAATGTGTTCCATGTCTCTGTGCTAAAGAAGTATGTGAAGGACTCTTCTCATGTGCTTACTGTTGAGCCTTTGGAGATACATGAGAATCTTACCTATGAAGAGCTACCTGTGAAGATTCTTAACTCCTGAGTAAAGCAGCTAAAGAACAAAGAGATTGAGTTGGTAAAAGTTTTGTGGAAATATCATGGTCTGGAAGAAACCACCTGGGAGTTGAGAGATGAAATGTTACGTACTCACCCTTCTCTTTTTGCTTGAGATTTCGAGGACGAAATCCTTTTTAAGGGGTGGAGTGATGTAACATAATGAATCTTAGATGTAATCTCCATGTAAACCTTTTTCCCAAGTTTCCCTATCATTTCTATCCTTTATGTCATTTATGTTTAATTAGTGGAATTTATAGTAGTTTAGTGAACATTTATTCACTAATTGTACCAATATAAGGGTTTATGCACAAATACCTCAGTGAAAGCTTAATCACCATAATTAAGTGCTCTAAACCTTAATCTAAATTTTTTATTTTGAAATCATAAAATGAGTCTAATTTTCAAATTTGGTTCGATTTGGATGTTGTTTGTGCAAGTTATGCAATTTTAGGTACATTCTGGACTTTTATGCAACTTACCCAATTGGGAGGTTTTCTTTGCAAATTATCAACTGAATTTTAATCCTTAGATATTCCCTTACTATTAAATAGATTTTAAACCATTGGAGAACCTAGTTTCACCTTAGTTTGATGGTATTTCTTTCCAAGGGCATTATAGGGATTATCCTCTTTATAAAGGTGCATATCTTTAAAAGATATCAACCAATGAGGTTATTTCTTTCTTAAAAAACGGTGGGGATGGCCTTGAAAGATCTGTGGGCTCTTAGGACCGAATTTTGATATCCAAGAAGAGTCCATGAGTTGTCCTCTTGCATGGCCATCAAGCCCTAGGCTAAAGACACATGGAAAGTCCCTTAAGACACCTCATGTTTCACCTCTTTCTACATATAGCCATGTATACCCCTTCCCAACTCACAATTCGAAAATGCTTGCTCTCCTTTTCTTTCCTCTAGCTTAGATAATAGTTCCTTCTATATTTGGCCATGACGTTTATATCCCAAGGTAATAGAGGGAGCCTACCTTGGTGAAGAAGGCTCCTAGGGCTTCCAAATTGCTCTATTAGGGTTTCTAAAGCTCCTCCTTGGTAATTTCGACCAAAACTAGTAAGTTTCCTCCCTTCCTTCCCTATTTTCATACTGTTAATCTTCCTTACACCTTCTTCTAGGTCGGAACCATGACCATACATGGTAAAACTCCACCTAAAACCCTAAAACATCTCATCTCCATGCTCTTTTGCTAGGGTTTGCACCTCTAAAGTGGAGAAGGTGATCTTTGCTCGAAAGGAGCTTGGCTTGGAGCAACCAGACCTTCTAATTTCGGAATCCTTTCTGTTTGAACCTTATTACCTTCCTAGAGGAAAGTTTTATTAATTCCCTTCTCATATATTGCTTAGTACATGCTTAAAACCCATGCTTCTATGTTGAAAATCGATGATTTCCATCTCTTTTTACCATGTTCTTCTAAGGTTTTGGTTTCTTACTGTTTTATCTTCTCTAGAAACTCTAGTTTGGTTACCTATGCAAATTCAAACTTGATCTTGGGTCAAATGGTGTTTTATCCCTCTCCCTTTTTCTTCAATTATCTCGATCAGTTTAATGATGTGGCAATTTCCTATTGGTCAGTATTGAAAAATTCATATCTTCTAAACCGCTTATCCAAATTTGACAAATAAATATGTTTTGGAATTGTAAAATCAATCTCTATATAAAAAAAATATTTTCAAGGTCTGATTTCATGTTTTGACGAAGGGTGATTTTTGTAAAACGAATTTAATGCATCAAATCCATAAAAATTACATCTTAATCATCATAACTACAAAATTAACATAAGAATATGTGTTCTTCATCAGGAAAACCTATATGTTCATTGGTGATATTTTAAAAAGCTAAAACTGAATTTTTCTAAAATGTTCTGAAATTAGGGTTTCTATATATTAATGTGCACTATGTACTCTAATACATGTTAATACATTGAAAATAGACAAAGTTGAACTTGGGCTCAATTAAAGTGGTGAACATTAGTAATTGATATCAATAAGAGAGGTATGTGTATTCCTTACACCCTATGTTGGGATAATTGCAGCCCAACCCTATATTTCCCTAATGAGGCTTAAATGAACCCTAAATATTCTATTCTTGAATCCTAATGTTGTTCATGCCTCAAATTAGATTATAATTTCTTCTTGTTTGGGTCTTATACCCCACTGCCATGCTTATTAAATATTATGACTACTCTTGCCATGACTACTTTTCTAGCATGTGGATTTATGTTCTATTTAATTAAAAGTAGCGGTACTTATGTACAACCACCCACAGAGGGCATGTAAATAATCGCCCTGGGGAATGTCTTATTCTCCCCATAATATTGTAGGTGACTGGAAATGTCTTATTCTCCCCTCACCTGAGGTTAGAGGTCTGATAGGTTCCTCAACCCTACTTAGTTAGGTAGGCATAATTATCTTACATGCAAATCCTTTTTGATATAATTGTTAATGGCAAGTTTCTTTTAAATATAGCCTCGTGCTCTTGTTATCTTCATCATATGATGAACCCTAGCCTGTTTTATTTGTTGTACTTATCTTGATATCCTAGATTAGTTTTGTGACACATACTTTTCTTCCCTTTCCCTTTTGCTGGGTGCTTTCCCAACCACCCAGGTGCTGGTGCTGAGCAAGGAGAATGACAAGTTTGAAGGAATTCATCTCAGGAGTAGATCTCAAGCTATCTGAAAGGATGTCTAGGTTGCTATAGCTAGATCCTTTACTTTTATCTTTTTCTTTTGAGAACAATCATGTAATGAACAATGAAAGCCATGTAATAGGCTTAGTTCTTTTATTTCCGCTGCTATTGACATTTTGTAATGTATCTGGTGCATTCTTATTTACTTGAAATATTATACATGCATCCCTCAATATCTTTTGTCTTTCTAAAAAGATGGATGTTTTGTACTTCCTTTAAATTTTAGTAAGGATGTGATCTTGCCTCTTTACAACCAGGTTCTTAACTATGGTGATTCCTTACATGTAGAGGAGTTGTGAATGGATCTTGGATCTGTGATAAGTTCATCTTCAACCTTGGGAACGTGAAGCTTTGGAGCTTGGAGCTTGGAGCTTTGAAGTTGTTCTTGAGGCAGATTATATAACTTGAACCCAATCATGTAATTATTCACCATCAATCTTGTCATACTTGATGATCTACTTTCAATTTTGAGTTTTCTTGTATGAATTGATGAATCCATGAGTTCTATTAGTGACATAGGACTGTTGTCCATGAACTAGAATAGTAAGGAATGAAGTTTAGAGCTTGATGATGATGACATCGTCATGGCTCAAACTGATATCTAGTTGAAGTACCTTTAACCCGATATGGTGTTGAAACCCAATATGATGACATGAAACCTGATATACCTTGGAACCCCACACCCCTATTGGTTTGTACACTTGTTTTGGTTTAGACTAACTTGTTGTCTAGGCTGTCACTTATTACATGGTAAAGGATAGGTCGATACCATGAAGGCTTGAAGAGGTATGAACATAAGGGTCTAAGTAGATATGCAAACCCTAATTTTGAGTAACTCGATATGAGTGACACACACATACACCTCATGCACGTTATGGTGATGAACCTACATCTCATACATGATATGGTGATGAACATACACATCATGCACGATATGGTGATGAACCTACATCTCATGCACGATATGGTGATGAACATACACATCATGCACAATATGGTGATGAACCTACATCTCATGCACTATACGGTGATGAACATACACATCATGCACGATATGGTGATGAATCTACATCTCATGCATGATATGGTGATGAACATACACCTCAAGCACGATATGGTGATCAAGGATACACCTCATGCATGATATGGTGAACAATGACACACCTCTTGGGCGATATGGAAGCACACATATACCTCTTGGGCGATATGGTAAGAATACACACACCTCTTGAGTGATATGGAAGCACACACACACCCCTCTTGGGTGACATGGAAGCACACATATACCTCTTGGGTGATATGGAAGTAAGCACACACCTCATGCCTGATATGGTGGAAGCACATCAATCCAAGATACTTGATTGAGTAACACAAGAAGTTTGTTAAGTCAAATAATACATTAAGATGTATAGAGTTCAATGCATTTTGATAATGTAGGCCAATGTACCTTGAGAAAAGGATTGAGCCAACTTAATAAAGTATGTTGTAATCGATATCCTAGTGAGGATGAGAGAGAAACTCATACTTTGTGTGATAATCATTTAATGAGCATACATTAATACTCCTAATATATGTGGAGCTATGAATTAGGGTTTTGATTCTTGATAATATGAACTCAAAACCCTAATTGGCTTGAAACCGTAATCGGTTTGAAAGGGAAACCCTAACCCTAATAATGGGAAGGTTGTATTTCTCTTGTATTGCATGGTGATGATATATACCTGATATTGCTTTTATCATGAAATACTAACCATGCAGGTATCATGAGATAATGAGCATAGCCAGGTATGAGCTATGATGTTTCATATGATACTGATTAAATGGGCATTGTGAGCCATGTGAAATACTTTTGCAACAAGTATTATGTATACCTGGGTCTGAGGATCTAGAGGTAATAGTTACCTTATAAGTGGTAACAATGTTCAATGATGAACCAAGGGTTTGAATACCCAGATCTAGCAATCATGATGATGATAATGTTAAGGGATGAGAATTCCTAGTAATGAGATAAGGGACTGAGATCCCGAGTGTTATGCATTCAATGTGTTCCAAAGATTATGAGAGTACTTGATAAATGTATTACACCTTTCTTTGTAGCATTTGTTATAATTCTTGCTTGTAATTTGATTGATGCTAAAAGGTATTGTAATGCACCTAATTAATCAAGTGGAATCTTATCATGTAGTTTCTCAGACCATAGATCCATTTGGTGTCAGGATTTGCTGAATGGTCAAACGATTTAACTCAGAGTACATATTTTTTAATATGTGGGGGTGAAGGACGAACATATCCTTATGTCCAGATAGGGATTTCTGTGTGATTTCCTGATGAATACCATGGTTGTTGTGTGATCGCCCTGATGAAATGTACTAGGGATTGATGTGTGATCTCCCCGAAGAGAGTGCATGTTGCAGATGTAGCTCTTTAGTGAAGATGTCGCTATACCCCAGCAAGCTAGTTGCAGTTTGACATGATGTCACTGCCAGTGGTCTCGTATTGACCGAGACGAGTGAGGTCTTGGCAGCTGACTCTTCCATTGACCTTGTATGGTACTGATGCTTTACGTAGCTGTGGTCAGTTGGAGCATGAGTGGTATACCTCATCTCCTCTGGGCATAAGTGTGATTGTAAATGTGTAATCAACTGTGTAGCGTTTCTGCTTAAGGATTGAATATGGAAACATTGGTTGACATTACATTATTTTTATACATCTTAGTTGATAGATGTTATACATGTTCTTCATATTTCTTTTAAAGCAAATAGATGATTTATAGATCTGTTATGGATAGTTGAACTGTTTAAACAATGTTATTGTTTTGCACTACAATTAAACAATAATTAAACATGCTTATTTCCACAAAAGATTATTTGCTCAGTGTTATATTGTTTACCTGTGATATTAATATTGTTGACGGAGAGTTATATCTCGTGTTGGGACAATTGTCTCACCACGTGGGTTCCATAATTTTTTTAGGTGGACGTAGACGAGGAGGTAGAGAGCATACTACGGAGGGAGGAGAACAGCAACAGGGACAATAGTAACAACTCAGGTTGAGTGTGATGACTGTCGTGTCTTGTAGATAGAAATCATATGTGTCGTCTTCGTACTCTCAGGTCCTTGGGAGTTAGTACGTAATGGTTATATAAACGATTTGAGATTTTGGCTTGTATGCCTCGAGGTTTTATGTTGCTTTATATATGTTTGGGAAAGGAAACTGGTATATGATATCCTCGAGATAAGATGGAACAATGTATGTATAATGTGAACCATGATGTATATATCGCTTTGGTTCTTTATATGAGAGTTTCCTGGCAATGGATCTCTTTGCAAAATGTTTTTTAATTTTTTTTGTGATTTTCATTAATTTGCTACTAATGGTTATTACGCATAATTACCGTTGTGGCGGCTCGGGCTGTCAGGTCATCACAAAGTTTTGGTATCAGAGCCTAAGGTTCGCTGAGTCTACAGAAACATTTGATTAAGGTTGTTGAGTTTGTTCTAGTGTCCTCCAGTTTATCTTATAGTGACTTCTGCTCATATAGGAGAAAAAGTAAAGTTGAAGGATGGCTGGAGCACACAAAGAACATGTTGATGAGAGCAGTGTTGCTGCACTAGGAGGAGGTGCAAGGGATTAGGCTAGAGTGGAATCAGTGCTTGAGAATCCCCAGCTTGATCAAGCCATGCTAGAAAACCCAACCTTTCATGCTCTTTTTGGGCAGTTCATGATCACAATGACGCATATGGTAGATAGGATGCCATCACCATCACCTAGGGCACCAATTCCATTGAGGGACATGGATCTGGCAAAACCTTTGAGCGGTTACGTCGAGTAGGAGCTACCGAATATGCTAGTACAGCTGACCCAGCAGATGCGGATTCATGGCTCAATGAACTGGAAAATGCCTTTAGAATCCTCAGCATTCCTGAAACCGATAAAGTTAGGCATGTTGTGTACATTTTAAAAGGAAGCACTGGCCATTGGTGGGCCATTGAAGAAGAGAAAAGACCTAGTGTTGAGGTCGAATGGCAGGAATTCCGATGTGCGTTTGTCAGTAGATACTTTCCCAAGACTTATCTGGATAAGAAAATATCACAGTTTGAGAAGATTAAATAAGGACCGATTAAGATTAGTATGGAGCTAAGTTTATGGAGCTTTTGTGGTTTTGTCCACACATGGCTACTACAGATGAGGAGAGGATTTGATGTTTTGAGAAGGGTCTGAATGTTGAGTTAACCATACTTGTAGCTTCTCTAGAGAATAGAGAGAGGTTTGCCACCTTTGTAGAGTCAGTTAGGAGGATATATAGGTCTATGACTGAGAGACATGAGGCTAATAGTAGGATAGTACCTGCCTAGTTCCAGGGACAGAGGTCTGGAAGTTTCAAGAAATCGAGGTTTCCTACACCAATAGCACAACAGAGGTTTAGTGCTCAAATGCAGTGGACATCAAGCAAGGGTAGAGGCGGTAGTTTGTTGCCAAGTGGAGCCCATATCACAGCATCAATGTCAGTGACAAAACCATCTAGGCCGCAATAGGGGAGCAGAGACTGCTTCAAGTGTGGGCAAATAGGACATTCGATAAAGGATTGTCCAATTAGAGACAGGGAGGTAGCCCAACCACCGAGGCAGACTCAATAAGGCTCTCAAAGGCAACAATTTAGTAGTGGCACATGAGGATGTGGACATGCGTCCTAAGCAGGTTCATCTGCACCAAACAACAGAGCACAAAGTCGACAATAGGCAACGAAAAGATTCTATGCTATGAATTAGCCAGAGACAGTAGTCAATCCACGAGTCATGACATGTTAGATGGAATTGTTTCATTCTAAGATATCTTCATCCTGCTTTGTATCTATTTTGATTGATCTGGGTGCTACACATTCCTTTATCACTTGAGAAGTGATTCATGACTGCAACTGTCAGTCGTAGAGCAGATAATCTGTTATTAAAAACTCCATTAGTCAGATCTGCAGTGTTGCAGGAGGTATGTGATCGGCCTAAAAGGCGGGTCGACTTTGAATTTGTAACCCGAAACCTTCAAGGACCCCCACAACTTTTATTACGGGGTCGAAGTAGATATACATAGTTGAACACAGGGACATGTTGACGTTTAGGATGCCAGAGACTTCATTCTTTAGTCAGATAAGCCAAAATGATAGTCGATGAAAATATGTGCTAGAACTAGTCTAGCGGGTTGTCATAAAATAAAACAAAACAAAACAAAGAAAACAAAACAAAACGGAGTTCGCTAGATTTGACTAAACAGAGAGAAGGAGTTCTCGGTTATGTAACCACAAATTGGACAGTCTATGCACCCATTCTCGGGCGTAGACAACCCTCGAACACCTCAGCAAGCAACCTACATCCAAACATAGCATGCGTTGTGGTGTCCATTCTTGTGGGTCGTCCATCTCGCTCTCACGAAGCATGACTAAAACCCATCTATGATTGTGCCATCAAAACTCTCTCGAGGATGACACATCAACATTATCAGCATATTCTAAAGGTCCTCTCGGGTCTAGAATGTGTTGAGAGGTTAGGAACATAAAGATGTTGAAACGTCCTCCTCTCGGGTTCCGGTCCAAACTATCTTCTCGCGTCTATTCCTACACAAATCTCTCGATACATGCAGAAATAACAATTCAAACTAGAAAGAGATCAACTGAACTAGCAAATCATAACCATATGGAGAAGATATAACAAGCAAACATACTATATCTGAAATAAATCTACTTGCTTAAGGCAAAAGTACATAAACATGCCCAAAATGGGCTACATAGTCAAGAAAGAGCTCAACTAGCCATGGACAAGCATAGTTGGCACTGAACAAAGATGAAAGAACATCATTTGCACATAAGCAAAGGGGAACGAAAGAAGAAAAGAGGAAGAAAGAGGGATTTCGCCCATAGAGGAGAGGTGTCTCTCGCTCCTTAGCCTCCATATAGGCTGGATCTCATTTTTTCGACCTTCCTCCTTAGTCTTCCAGATACCTTGGCCTCCTTTCTCTCTAGGATCCTCCCTGAACAACGGCTTGGATGACGGCTGGATGGTCTAGATCTGGGTTTCCACCACAGATCTGGGTGGGAATAGGCAGATGGATGGACCAGGTTCATGGATCTCTCCATAGATATGGAGGGCAGAGTGATGGTTGTACAAGATCACCACGGAGGCTCTCTCTTGGCTGTGGGGGTCAGACTCCCCAGGTCGGGGCACAGGGTGGCGGCTGAGTCCGATGCTGGTGTCTGGACTCTGTGCAGCAGCCTTTTGGTCCCCTTGAGTCTCTCCCCTTGAGAGGCAGTGGTGTGGGTCTATTTATAGTGTTGGGTGTATAGGGGGTCTATGGTTGGACCTCGGTCGAGGTGTGTAAGCCTACTCTGGTTGCGGTCTTGTTTCACCCCTTTGGTCGCGGTTTTGTTTCACCCCTGTTGGACCTCGGGCGCGACTGTAATTGACCTCGGTCTGTAATGATGCTCACAATTGACGGCATGGAGAAGGAGAAGTGATGGCATGAGGAAGACATCAGCAGAGGTGGCAGACATAGAAAAGAGTTGCTTCTGTGAGGCGGTTTGATGACTGTGGTTGCTCGTGGTCATGGAGATGAAGACGTGAGGCAAGGTCGCAGATGGGAGAGGAGGAACCGCAGTCGCGGTTGTTGGTGGGAATAACCGCGATCACGGTTAGTAGGGTGAGCAGATGAATGATTGTGGTGTAGAAGGGAAGGATGAGACCGCAGGTATGGTTATGGGTGTGAAGAAACCGCGATCGCCGATAGTGGAATTGTGGTCGTGGTTGCTAGGGTTGCAGAGGGTCATAAGAGGAAGGTACGATGAAGGGGGGGTGAGGTCGCAGTTCAGGTGGAGGACAGAGTGTTGTAGGTGTTGATGGTGGTAGGCATTGTGAGTGGAGGGGAGCGGGTCGCGTTGTGGAGGTTGAAGGTTGTTGTGATGAGGAGGGTAGGTTGCGGTGTCTGGCAGTATATATAACCGCGGTCGCGGTTCTGTGGGTAGGTTGTGGTATCTGCTAAGGGTAGTGGAGGTCGCGGTTGTTAGGGGCGGAACCACTGACAGGTGGCCATAGGAACTGCATGTGCGGTGAAGGGGTTAGAAGGTTGTGGTTTAAGGCAGAAGATTGCGGGCACGGTTCTATGGTAAAGAAGAGAGGAGTCGTAGTTCTGGAGGAGAGGCTGGGAAACCGTGATCGCAGTTAGGGTTAGAGGGGGGGTCACGGTTAGAGCAAGCTGGGAGAAGAGAATCATGATGATGGAGTAGGGCGATTGAACTTGATCGCTGTCAACCCAAATTAACAAGGGCCCAATTAATAGATGGGTTGAGAGGGTTGGGCCCAAGTGCCCATTTTGACCTGCACACAGGTGCACAAATCTCAATTAAATGAAGATAAAATCAATTAAGCTAGGTAAATTCGCATATTAGAAGATAAAGCCAATAAAAGTGAATAATAAGAGCAAAACTGGGCCTGAGATGGGAAACAAAACCCAGATGAATAGGCATTCATCATTAGAAGATATAGCAAATAACATAGTTTCACAAGGCCACTGTTGGAGAGAAAGCACGGAGAAAAGTTGCCATCACAAGTTCGGTGCCTGCTAGTCCCAAAATTGGCTATCTTAGTTACTTTATTGGCTATTTTAGCTACTTTACCTATGACAAGATAAAGGGTACTAAAACATAAGCATTATAGGGCATACTAAGGCTAAAACGACACAAGATCATAGATAAATGCTTAGCAAGTACACGTAAAATTGGGTGTTATCAACTACCCCAAGCTTAAAACCTTGCTTGTCCTCAAGCAAAACTATGCTCAAAGAACAAAAAGATAACATCCAAATTAAGCTTGGTGATAGATGCTAAGGCTAAGAAAAATAGTTTAAAACATCAATTCTCATGATCCATGTCATTTCAGAACAAACCCCCACCAGTCAGGCACAATCCTACCAAAACAAGGTCAAAGAGTGTCCAGGAAAGATTAAGAAAATTCACTACAACCTGTCAATACTCATGAGGGTTTAAATCATAATTATACATCATAAAAGAATTGTCACACAGATAATCATGCGGGTGATGAGCAATGAGCAATCATCATGTATCCATGCAGACTAATCAGGGACAACACACCTCTCACTTATTCATGTCCTAAGAAGCAAAGCAAAAACACTCTAATGACTTTTAAGGGTCCTGATCTGTGTCAGGCTAGTCTATGTAACGAACAACAATCCCTACAGTCCAAGCCAGTTGGCCCAGAGCAGTGAGACAAACTCCTCGTACTGCGCTCGAACCAACCCTGCTACTTAGATGATCTCATAGATCTCCTGGGGGTTCCTAGTGACTCTCTAATGAGCCTTAGGGTGGCACTACCAGGCACGATATACCCACGTTCACGAGCACTGTCATACATCGGATGGGCACCATCTCGAACTCTCCTAAAATAGAAAACAACGCTCATGCATTTATTCACACTCATGCTTTTATTCCTTGCATTCTAATTTTTAAGGGTTGGGTGAGAACTATATAGATATTTTTGGGATTTTATGGGCGGCCAAGCCTCTTTTGCAAATTTTTAAAATTTCATATTTTTGACTCAATCTAAGGTGAGAAGACGCGTATTCCATCAAGGAAAATATTCCAACTTGATTATAGCTCAAAACTCATCATGATCCGCTTGACACCTGTGTGAAAAGTAGCAATTATGATTCAAGGATCCTTAGGGTAGAGGCAAGCTTGTGAAACCGCAGCTAGGATTCTTTGATCATGGTTTAGCTCATTCCAACGGTCCTTTACCTTGGATTTGTCATTCACACATGGATCAAGGGAATAATGCCTTGAGCTATTAAAAAGGCGCATAACCTTAGATTTATTACCTAACTTAAGGAAAGAGTCAATGAACAAGTCAAGCATAAGATCAAGCAGTTTTAAGATGAAAAATGTGCATTCATGCATAAAGATAAGCATTTAGTTCTAAGATTGTATTGCATAGCCTTAATTGCAAAGCTACAAATTACAAAATTATCACCTAAATGCATTAAGTAAGCATGCATGTGTGAAGAATGAAGAGGTAGAAGGGTGAATAGCCCTACCACCCCAAGCTTAAAATTTTGCTCGTCCTTGAGCAAGATCTAAGCTTAGAATAGTAGGGTGGGAATGCATGGAAGTTAGGGTGGGAAATCTTATTAAAGTCCTAAAGTGATGCATGTATGCAAGGAAATATAAAGCAGTTAGAGGAAAGAAACTAACTAAGCAGGAACAGAAATTTTATTTTAACAGAAAGAGAAAAGAAAGAGGTAAAAGAAAGGGGGTGGCTGCCCCACAAGACCGACACTGGGATCCCAAATCCTAATTTTTGGGACCCGTGTCATTTGCCAACGGGATCCACCTCATAATAGGAACAGAATAGGTGGAGGTGAGGGCCCTTCTGAGTTTGAAGTAGAGGAATAGAATATGATGACTCAGTGAACTCATCTGTGTGCTGGAATTGTCTTGAACTGCACTGAGATGAATTCTTCGGCAAAGCATCCTCAAGGCATCTTTCAATGTATGGATATGAATGGGAAGGTCCCAGGATGTCGACACAGGACGGGATGGAGGGGAGAGGTTGAAATCTTTCTAGAGGACTCATCTCTCCTCCCTCCATCTCTAAACTTGAGGTTGGATGCTGAGATAAGTCAACATGTACAGTTTGAGTCTTCCAATTGTCTTCCGAGCAAGAAGTGTCCCAGAAGAATATGTTTATTGTTCTTCCACCCCAAGCTTGTCGCCTTCTGTGGGGTACAAGGTGTCTTCATGCTCGGAAGCCATGTTGTAGTGGGTCGCCCATCTTGTTCCCTTGAGTTCCACCAAGCCTTGTAAAGGGTTGGTGGTAAGGTCGCCAGTATATTCGCTCCACTGAGAGGAATAGTCATCATCGTCCTCATCAAACAAAATGTTCCAAACCATGATTGGTGTACTGCTCGAAGCTAAGTGACATGTCTCAATATGAGAGTCATCACCCCGGTCTGGGTCAACGTCAGACTCAAGTTCCTCAAACCAACCTTCTGGATGCGAGGTTGTTTGGCTATCATTGTGAGGATAAGAGTCTTCGTCATCGTAATCATGGAACCATTCATGTCTATGATTCATGTCTTCCATTAGTTCATCAGCTGGGTTATCTGGATAGAATGAAGGGCTTCCCCAAGTGGGTTGGTCTTCACAGAAAAATCCTAGTGAATCCAATTGATGGTCTGAATAGGATGGTGAGGCATACTCCTCTTCAGGTCCAATGGAATGGTCTTGATGACTAAAGTCTTCATCGCCGGGCGGTAGAGCTTGTGACTATATGGTAGCCAAATTCGTCAATTCTGCCTCGCAATCTTGTCGGAGACTCGCTGTATAAAACTGATGTGCTTGGATAAATCCTTACTCAGCGGTTTGAAGCATTCTTTTACTGCGGTCTGCAATCTTCGTTGCTATTTGGAGTTGACGCTCTTGCTTATCTAATAGTTCTTGGAGTGGATCAACGTGTTCTTGGAGATGAGGGGCTAAGGAGGTGAGTGTGTGAATACTTTCCCCAACCAACTCCACTGCCTTAATCAGTTCTTGATCCCATGATAGCACAGAAGTCAAGGGCTGACCGACAGTCTCCGTTGTTGTAATTTCAATGTACAATGACGGTGGAGGTGAGTATAACTCGATGAGTTGTAAGACGCGACTTTTAATTATTTGCCAGCAGTCAAAACTACGGAAAAACTCTGGAGGACATGTGGACAGGATTACTTGCCTTGCTGAAGCAAGGTCCATGGCTGTGAAGAAGTATATGAAAAAGGAAAAATATTCAGTATATATGAACATGTATGTGTAAGATAAAAGAAGAATTATGCATATATATACAGGCTTAAGGGTGACAGAGCAAAATCTTTGGGCGTGTAAACATGGAGAACCGTGTCCCCGATAACGGCGCCAAAAGTTGATCGGCCTAAAAGGCGAGTCGACTTTGAATTTATAACCTAAAACCTTCAAGGGCCCCCAAAACTTTTATTACGAGGTCGAAGTAGATATACGGGGTCGAACACAGGGACATGGTGACGTTTAGGACACCAGAGACTTCATTCTTTAGTCAGATAATCCAAAACGATAGTCGATGAAAATATGTGCTAGAACTAGTCTAGCGGGTTGTCACAAAACAAAACAAAACAAAACAAAGAAAACAAAACAAAACAGAGTTCGCTGGATTTGAATAAACAGAGAGAAGGAGTTATCAGCTATGTAACCACAAATTGGGCAGTCTATACACCCGTTCTTGGGTGTAGACAACCCTCGAACACCTCAGCAAGCAACCTACATCCAAACATAGCATGTGTTGTGGTGTCTATTCCTGTGGGTCGTCCCACTCGCTCTTGCGAAGCCTGACTAAAACTCATCTATGATTGTGTCATCGAATCTCTCTCGAGGATGACACATCAACATATCAGCATATTCTAAAGGTCCTCTCGGGTCTAGAATGTGTTGAGATGTTAGGAACAGACAGTCGTTGAACCGTCCTCCTCTTAGGTTCCAGTCCAAACTATCTTCTCGCATCTATTCCTACATGGATCTGTCAATACAAGCAGAAATAGCAGTTCAAATTAGAAAGAGATCAACTGAACTAGCAAATCATAACCAGAGGGAGAAGATAGAACAAGCAAACATACTAGATCTGAAATAAATCTACTTGCTTAAGGCAAAAGTACATAAACATACCCAAAACGGGCTACATAGCCAAGAAGGAGCTCAACTAGCCATGGACAAGCATAGTTGGCACCAAACAAAGATGAAAGAACATCATTTGCACATAAGCATAGGGGAACGGAAGAAGGAAAGAGGAAGAAAGAGGTATTTTGCCAACAGAGGAGAGGTGGCTCTTGCTCCTTAGCCTTCGTATAGGTCGGATCTCGTCTTTTCAGCCTTCCTCCTTGGTCTTCCAGACACCTTTGCCTCCTTTCTCTCTAGGATCCTCCCCGAACAGCGGCTTGGATGATGGTTGGATGGTCCAGATCTGGGTTTCCACCACAGATCTGGGTGGAAATAGGTAGATGGATGGACCAGGTTCGTGGATCTATCCACAAATCTAGAGGGAGGAGTGATGGCTACGCAAGATCACCACGGAGGCTCTCTCTTGGCTGTGGGGGTCGGACTCCCCAGGTCGGGGCACATGGTGGCAACCTGGTGGTGGCTGAGTCTGATCTCGATGTCTGGACTCCGTGCAACAGCCTTTCGGTCCCTTTGAGTCTCTCCCCTTGAGAGGCGGTGGTATGGGCCTATTTATAGTGTTGGGTGTATAGGGGGTTTGTGGTTGGACCTCGGTCGAGGTGTGTAAGCCTGCTTTGGTCACGGTCTTGTTTTACCCCTTTGGTCGTGATTTTGTTTCACCCCTGCTGGACCTTGGGCGCGGCTATAATTGACCTCTGTCTGTAATGATGCTCGCGGGTAGAGCAAGCTGGGAGAAGAGAACCACGATGTTAGAGTAGGGTGATTGAAATTGATCGTTATCAATCCAAATTAACAAGGGACCAATTGATAGATGGACTGAGAGGGTTGAACCCAAGTGCCCATTTTGACTTGCACATAGGTGCACAAATCTTAATTAAATGAAGATAAATCAATTAAGATAGGTAAATTTGCATATTAGAAGATAAAGCCAATAAAAGCGAATAATCAGAGCTAAATTGGACCTGAGATGGCGAACAAAACCTAAATGAATAGGCATTCATCATTATAAGATATAGCAAATAACATAGTTTCACAGGGTCACAGTTGGAGAGAAAGCACAGAGAAAAGCTGCCATCACAAGTTTGGTGTCTGCTAGTCCCAAAACTGGCTATCTTAGCTATTTTATTGGCTATTTTAGCTACTTTACCTATGACAAGATAAAGGGTACTAAAACATAATCATTATAGGGCATACTAAGGCTAAAACGACACAAGATCATAGATAAATGCTTAGCAAGTACACGTAAAATTGGGTGTTATCAGTATGTTCTCCATGTGTTCTTTCTTTTTCAAAACACAACATTCAGGTGGATCTTATACCACTTGAGATGCACAAGTTTGATGTAATTCTTGGGATGGATATACTAGAAAAGTATAAGGTTGTCTTGGATTGTGGTTCCAAGCAAGCTATGTTCGCAAACAGTGATGAGACATGGGTCTTTAAGGGGGACAGAAAGATTCTTCCAACCTGTCTAGTATCAGCAATGGTAGCTGAGAGATTGATGCGAAAAGGATGTGAAGCATTCTTGGCACATGTGGAAGACACCAAATTAGAGAGTCCTAGTCTTTCTGAAATTCCTATTTTTAAGGAATTCAAGGATGTGTTTCGTGAAGAATTTCCAGATATCCCTCTACCTCGAGAGATTGATTTTGAGATTAATCTAATTTTAGGTACGCTTACCCATAGCCCAGACACCTTATAAGATGGCCCCTGCTGAGATGGCAGAACTCAAGAAATAGTTGTAGGAGTTTCTTGAGAAATGTTTCATTCGACCAAGTACTTCGTCGTGGGGTGCTCTAGTTCTTTCTGTTAAAAAGAAGGATGGGTCTATGAGATTATGTATAGACTATAGACAGCTTAACAAGGTGATTATAAAGTACAAATATCATCTGCCAAGGATAGATGATATGTTTGACCAGTTGTGTGGTGCAATGGTGTTTTCTAAGATAGATCTAAGCTCAGGATATCACCAGTTACGTATCAAGGAGGATGACATACCTAAGTCAGCCTTTAGGACAAGGTATGGTCATTATGAGGTTGTAGTTATGTTGTTTGGACTAACTAATGCACCTGCTGCATTCATGGAGCTGATGAATAGAATCTTATGACCATTCCTTGATCAATTCATAGTGGTCTTCATATACGACATCCTGATATACAGTAGAGATGGTTAACAACATGAACAACACCTTCATCAAGCCTTGACTTTGTTGAGACAACACAAGCTATATGCTAAGTTTAGCAGGTGCGAGTTCTAGTTGTCAGAAGTGACTTTTCCAAGGACACGTTATATCTGCTTCAGGTATTCATGTTGATCCTAAGAAAGTAGAGTCTGTTGTGGAATGGGAACAACCCAAGACACCAATTGAGATTCACAGTTTCCTAGGTCTGGCAGGTTACTACAGAAGGTTGATTAAAGACCTCAGTTCTGTAGCATTACCCTTAACTAGGTTGATCAGGAAGGAGGTTCCTTTTATATGGAATGACAAGTATCAGCATTGTTTCCAGTTGTCAAAAGAAAGGTTGACTAGTGCACCTGTGTTGGCTTTACATGACCAGGGAAAGTGATATATTGTTTTCTGTGATGCCTCTAATAATGGTCTAGGATGTGTGCTGATGTAGGGTGATCACATTGTTTCTTTTGCTTCCCGACAGCTTAAGAAACATGAGGAGAATTATCCGACACATGATTTAGAATTAGCTGCAGTGGTCCATGCATTGAAGATTTGGATGCATTATCTTTATGGAGAAATGTGTCAGATTTTTACATACCATAAAAACTTAAAGTATATCTTCTCACAACATGAGTTGAATATGAGACAACGTCGCTAGATGGAATTAATCAAGGACTATGATTGTACAATTGATTATCATCTAAGAAAAGCTAATGTAGTGGCAGATGCACTGAGTAGAAAATCTTCATCCCCAGCCATAAATAAAGCATAGTTGAATTCTTTAATGTGCTTTAAACGGGACATGTTTGTCTCTTTGAGACAAATGAATGTACAATTATAAGTATCTTTGTTAGCTGGATTACTGGATGAGATGCATGTAAAACCTACTATGAGACAACAGATTAAAGAGGCACAACATGATGATACCGTGATTAAGGAGATCAGGTCAGAGTATGATAGTGAGAAATGGGACGGTTTTCATGAGTCAGAGGATGAGGTAGTCTGTTATCATGGTAGTATGGTAGTGCCTGATGCCAATGACTTAAGAAAGATAGTTATGGAGGAATCTCATCCATCCATGTATGCAAATCATCCAGGGAGTACTAAAATGTATCATAACTTAAAAGATATGTTTTGGTGGCCTAGTTTGAATAAGAATGTAGCTGAGTTTGTGATGCGGTGTCCAGTGTGTCAGCAAGTTAAAGCAGAACACCAGAAGCCTTCAGGAACATTTCAACCCTTACCTATACCACAGTTGTAATGGGATCACATGACAATGGACTTTGTGGTTGGTCTACCCAGGACAACCAAAAGTCATGATTCCATTTGGGTGATAGTTGATAGGTTGAATAAGACATCACATTTTATTCCTGTTAAAACAACCTATACTACTAAAAAACTTGCACAGATCTACATAGATGAGATAGTGCGATTACACAGAGTTCCAGCTACAATTGTGTCTGATAGAGGTCCCCATTTTTCAAGTCATTTTTTGGAATGACTACACAAAGCCTTGGGTACGCAGTTAAAAGTTTAGCACAACTTTTCACCCTTAGACAGATGGACAATCTGAAAGGACTATACAGACTTTGGAGGACTTGCTTAGGGCATGTGTTCTTCAGTTTGTAGGAAGTTGGGACTTACACTTGAGCTTAATAGAGTTTGCCTACAACAATAGTTATCAGACTAGTATTGATACAACGCCATATGAAGCATTATATGGTAGACGTTGTAGATCTCCGTTATGCTGGTATGAGACAGGAGAATACCAACTTTTGGGTCCTGAATTAGTACAACAAACAACTGAAAAAATTAAAGTAATACAACAACAGCTGAAGGTTGCACATGATAGATAGAAGTCATATGTCGATAAACTTCGTAGACCTTTAGAATTCCAAGTTGGAGACAAAATGTATCTCAAGGTCTCTCCTTGGAAAAGTTTTCTCAGATTTGGGAAGAAGGGTAAGTTAGCTCCTAGATTTATGAGACTTTACCCAGTGACAACACGGATTGGAAAGGTAGCCTATAGGTTGGAGTTGCCATCTGAGCTACATAGACTACATCCAATGTTTCATATATCTATGCCAAGAAACTGTCATCCTGATATAGAGTTGGTGTTGCCACCTATAGAAGTAGAATTGAATGAAGATATATCCTATGTGGAAGGTCCAATGATGATTCTTGACAGAAGAATCAAGAAGTTGAAAAAGAAAGACATAGTTCTTGTGAAGGTTCTCTAGCATCACTGTGGCATTGAAGAAGCCACATGGGAGCTGGAGGAAGAAATGAGGAGGGAGTACCCTTCTTTTTTCTCTTGAGATTTTGGGGACGAAATCCCTTTTTAGGGGTTGATATATGTAGTCAGAACTACCCACTCCCGCAATGTAGTTCACTACCTATTCTAATGCCAACCCCATTTCCATAGCAATTGGTTGATTAGTTAGGTGCTTTATGATTGAACTATGGGTTTATCCTTCTGTTTATTCTCCCCCTTTCCCAAGGGGTGCAATAAACGGGTAAATCTATGCTTTCCAACCCTTAACATCTCTCTCAAAATGATTAAGAGTCTAATCATCTTATCTATGTTGATCGGGCATAAACAGAATAATGCATCTTCATAGATTTATATCCACAAAATAAGGATAAAGATGACTTTAATGCATGGAAATCAGTTATAGTGCATATCCAGGCTATTCCCGGGTCCTAAGGAATCAAGGGAACTAGCTCCGCATGGTTTTCATTTACGAGAACATTGTTGAGAAAGATAAAAATGTGGGAAACATTAGAGAAACTAAGTAACCCCTGGTGAATAGCTGATCTGGACGATCCCCTACGTCGTGCGTGCAATCGACTGTCTTATGGCTACTGATTCGCCTTCAGAGGGTGCTCGGATCGTCCCGGATGAAGCCTTCAGTTCCTTTCTCCTCTCCTCTCTCTCTCTCGGGTGTCGTGCAATGGAATATAGCTGCTCTCCTTCACATTGGCAGAACTCCCCTTAGGTCATAAGAGTCACTTACAATACAAAATAATGTCCACCGCTGGATTAGATTGCCATCTTTAGATTTGCCAAATTGGGCAGACTCAGTAGTACCGACTTGGTAGATCTTAAGGTAGTCGCGACTCTTGACAATGTTGGTACTATCAACTTGTCTCGATAGAATCGAGTCTTTAGGTTGCCCAAGCATTGTCTGCCTGACGTCATCTCGGTAGTATCGAGTTCGTGAACTCAGTAGTACTGACTTTTCACGATTCATCCTTGTGCTTCACTGATGTGATTTCAGTACTACTGACTTGGGATGTCAGTACTATCGAGTCTGTGTGAGTCTTTTCTGGGAAAGTACTGATGTGAAGACAGTACCACCGACTTTTGGTGTCGATAGTATTGAATCTGTGAAGTTCCATTGTACCTAAAAATACACAAGAACGTAGATAAATACTCAGGATAAATATTAAATCATATTAAACATTAAAAATCAGATAATTTGAGGCATTTAAATATCACATGCCATTAATAGCATTTCATGCATTATTAATCAGATAAATGACAAAACAACACATAAAATCAAGGAAAATATGCATGTGAAAATGACTAAAAACCCATGCATCAGGTCTCACTTGCAGCACGCTGGCCAAGCAGCCATGGCGTGTGAGCAGAAAGGGGAAGATGACCCCTAGATAAACTACCTAAATGCACTTTGTTCCCCTTTTTGTTTCATTTTTCTTTTGAGGGAAATTTTGTCTTTTTGCACACATTATTTTTTCTTTGGACGAGCACCTCGTTGGTTGTTGACTGAGCGATATAATTTTCGATGATTGGGCCACCTCAGTGGGCCCAATCTCATTGATTTTAATTGGTTTTACTTGCATGGAATTTCTTGATTTTTCTAATTGGTCGAAATTTCCAAATTTTGTAACTTTTTCTTTGTTTATCCCAAAATTTCACAAAAATACTCGTTGGATTTAGAAAATTATTCTCTATCTACTATTCTAGTTTTCATCGTCTGATTTCAAAGTTAGAAAAACATGATTTTTAGGGTTTGAGTATCCATATTGATAATGATTAGAGAAGGATTTCAATGGGTAAAAATTAGATCTTGGATCAAATCCATGATCAACAACCTTGTATCCACTTTCTAGGCTAAAATTGTGAGGTAATCTAAGGTTTTACTGAAGGTTTAGATTTCTATGGTTTCACCAAAATATGTCATCAAACCCTAACCGATGGATCAAATATTATATGTAGGTTTGAGTTGACTCTAGACTTGGAAGATTAGGACTTGAACTTTGATTTAACACTCAAGTCAAGGTATGATTGCATCCCACATTATTTCTATATTGAGCAACTTCTAATTCCTCTCTATAAATGTATGTTTGCATCTCATATTATTCTCTTTGAGTAATAAACCCAATTTCCCACTCTCTTGACATGCTAGCCTACACAATCTCTCTCTTATGAGAATTTATTTCATGTGAAACATTCTACTTGATTATGATCTAATGATCATCCTATTTTGTTGGACTTTCTTTTGAACTATAACTTGTACTTTTATTCTTGTTGAAACCCTGATTTTGCCCACTTATGTGGTTGATGCCTATTTTGTCCATTTTTGTGATGGTAACTTCAGTTATTCTATAAAAGACCATACTTTATACTTGTCTCTACATTTTTTCATGGCTTGTGATTTAGTAGCCCTAGAGTAGTGTAATTACTATGGTTTTTGGTTATGTACCCATGTTATATTTTTGGGATGGAGGTTGTGTGCCCCATACCCGATTTTTCTGTCCACTTTTATATATACATGGGAGGTGATTGTGTGCCATACTCTACCAGGTTTCAAGTCTGTGAGCCTTGGCCACCATTGTCATTTATATTTTTCTAGTGCTATGTTTATCTCACATGCATGCAGGTTGTTATAATGGTGATGGGTTTTGTGCCCAAGATTTTTTATGTGCTTTTGTGACACAATTTTTATATTGGTTTAATGGAAAGTAATTATCTCGTTTAACATCTTTTGAAATTCATATTCTCTTATGTCCACTTGGCTAGTCCTTTCCTTTTTCCTTGGAAATCCTTAATTATTTGATGTCCTTTATTTCATAATGTTATTTAATGCTCAATTTAGCATGCACATACCAATGTTTTGTTGATGTATCTACCTTTCTCCTTTTTGTTGGGTATGCTTCCAACCCCAGGTGTAGGTCAAGGAGAAGATAACCAAGTTGGACCAGGACATCATTAAGTATAACTAAAACCTTTTGGGAGACTTTCTCGAGGTGGTTAGATGATCCTCCACTGAACCTTTAGTCTAGTTAGTTTTCATATGTATCACCCTGCACTGTGAAGTTTCGTGACGATATCAAGTTATGTAATAGTTAGATATTTTGTTTCTATTGCTACACTTAGTTATTTGAATCATGCTTTTGAATAAAATGGATCGCCATCCCTTTGCAAACAAAATTATACTGGTGTTTTATATACAAGATGTTTCCTTTTTATTTGATTTACTAGGGAGTGGATCCCCTCTCGAATCCCACTCCTTACAAGTTCCCCATGGTATCAATTGATTTTAGAGAGTGATGAATAGTACAGTTCATACTAATAAAGATGTGCTATGATAACTCATTGAGGAGGATATACTAATGATATATTTAAAGTAACACTATGATGATCATGTGCTCTCCGTGTTCTTGTTTCCTATAGCAGTATGAGTGTCGTTGGTTGCTTTTTGGGTGGGTCAACATGCATAGTTGCTTCTGAATTCCTTCAAGACTTAGTTGTCTATTGGTTTTAATTATGAATAGCAGGGCATCTTTAATGAAGGTCTTCAAACTCCTTGCTATATGCATTCACGTGGTTTTATATGGTCATTAGTTTTTATTATGTTGGTAATTGGAGTTGTCTAGTACCCAGGGATGGCTATGATGCACCTTGATGTTTCTAAAGAAAAGTCTATTTCATTGACTTGTAATTCAATTTTTATTCAAGATATGTGCTTCTTTGATAGTTTTTTTTTTGGTTGATTTACACATCCCCTAAAGTCATCGTTATATGATAAGAAATGTGAATACGATGAGCTGACATGCCTATTTTTAATTTCTGTTTACAAATATTTCTATTTTTAGCTAACATATAGCTCATGTTGGGTATTGATGGTGATGCGAAGTGTTTTGGTCCCATCACTTCCAGTTTTGTTTTCATCTTTTAATTTTTCAATAGTTTGTTTTGAGATAAAGTGTAAATCCCAAATTCTACATATTCATACATAATATATATGGAAAAGATAAGGAGTAATAGATTGAGATACCAAAAAAGAATATGATTTTCACCAATTTTGTCCCAGAAAAGCCCTTATCTTGTCATTGCCCTTAATATCACATTGAATGAATCAAGAACAAGAAAACAATAGACCCTTGTCTACTAATTTCAATGGCATTGTACTGTATAATACATATGTACAATACTACACATTTTCCACTTGTAACATATTTATTATTCTATCTAATCACATTCAATTGAACATCACACTGTTACATATGTGACAGTCAAACGTTAATTACAATCTATTTGACTGGATGTAAAGTATTTGAGCATCTTGGAAAGATACAAATTAAAAACTATTAGGGCTGGTTCTTCATCAGTTGTTTACAAAAGAAAGAAAGAAAGAAAGAAAGAAAGAAAGGATGAAGTTTAATTTCAATCGTCAATTTTGTTTCTCCACAAGCCAAGCAAGCACATGATTTCTTGCATGTTGTTCTCCCAAAAACAGACTTAGTTTGTCCCTATCTCTAGTTGGGGATTGAGTTATCCTTTAGTATCGACTTATGATCCCCATGTATCCTGGTGATGAATGTTACTCCCTTTAAGTTTTGCCATTATGTCATTTGTGGTGTCCTTTTTGATCTTGTTTCTTGTGTTTGGATTAAGGAACTGAGGGAAACCCCAGTCAACTTCTTTGGCACACGAAGATTCACATGTCTTGCTGACATCTCTTATTACTTAACACCAATGTTCCCCCTTCAACAACATCATCCCAAATAACTCTAAAGCAGAACAAACAACCTCCATCATCTAATAACCAAACTCCGCAAGATGAATATTAATTGAGTTTTCCCACAGAAAAAAAAACAAAAGGGCATTATCTAGTAGATGTGCTTTCTTCTCTTTTCCTATTGGCTAAGGAAGTTCTAATCACCTCTCAACGTCGAACAAAAGGCTCCGAGCGACTTGTGAGGCAAATCATCATTGTTTTATACCTTTTGTCTTTGATACATTTGTTGTATTATCTGATGATGCGATTTCTCTTATTTGTCACTTCCAACATGTAACCAGTACGTGATGTTGTTATCTACATTTAGTAATTCAACATTTATATCTATTAGGTTCGCCATCTAGAAAGGCTTGGTAGCCTAATATGTTACCTACATTTCTTTGAAGATATTTTTATTATATTCTTTAGCTCTACTCGTTAAGATAAAGGTTTGACACTTTGAATAAAGAAAAAACAATTTCCATTTTATCCGGTGTAGAACAAATAATATCAAAACTCATACAGCCCAATAAAATTGGCCTTAATTATATTATCGGAAACTGCTATGTAATGCAAATGGTCTACCATAATAATGATTCGAACAATTCATTGTCTTTGTAAACAATCAAATAAAACCAACATAACCCGTCATTCTATACGTGTGTAATTTATTTACTAGGCCATTTGGGTCGGGTATTTCTTTTTTTTCTTTTTTTTTGAGGAAAGGTAATGTTATATATTAAAAAATACATCAAGAAAGCAAAGACCTGCTTATGTGGAGGACCAACAGAGTGTTTTTTGAAGAGGAGAGCAGCTAAACTGAAAAAAAACTGAAAAAAACTGAAACAAAAAGACATGATGATGCATAGTTTAGCTAGCTGGGGGGAGGCACCCCTTATGACAAACCTCCTATCAAAATATAAAGTTTTGCATCCAAGCGATATTCTGATTTGAAACGTCTTTGAATTTGATTGAAAGTCACAAGAGTTGCTGCACTAAACTGACCCCAGCCTCATCATCCACCATAGCTTTCATATCGCAGAGAAATGCTGCTTCAGATTCACCTTCTTCCGATTCATCCATTTTTCCATATGTTAGTTTTCTTGCAGTTTAGTGAGGATGCGAAGATCGACATCTATTTGAGATATGATAATTTTTGCCAATTTTTTGACATTGTTGAAAGTTCTATTGTTCCTTTCTTTCCAAAGGTTCCAGCAAATTGTGATGAAGATATCATTACTTTTGAAATTTCTGTAGTGTCTTAAAGGAGTTATTTTGATGGGGAAAATGTCTTCCTGGAGATCAGGAAGACATTTTCGCATGTAGTGTGAAAAAATGTTTTGTGAGAAAGTGCATTTAAAGAAGATGTGGCTGACTGAATCACTATTTTTTTCACAGAGGACGCATCTGAAAGGTCCAATGAAACCCTTTCTAGAGTTGTTTTCACCTGTAAGAAGTTTATTGTGTAGAAGAAGCCATAAGAATGTTTTGTATTTTTGTGGCCATTTTTGTTTCCAAAGCTTTGATGATGATGGGGAGATACCTCTGTTACTGAGAAAGTTGTATGCAAGTTTGATCGAATACTCTTTCCCCCATTTCCAGGTGATGTTGTTTGAGATGTTGTTTTCCAAAGTACTAGCGAGATTTCTGAATTCATTTTGACTGACCTGGGAAAGGATACATCTTTTTAATGAGTTTGTTCTGTTACTTGTAATGAGAGAAAGGCTTTATCAATTTTTAAGTTGAAGAGATTTTTTGGAATTGTCCAAGATGTTTTAAGATTTACAACATAGTTTTTTTCAAACCATGGGTCAGACCAGAAGGAAATGTTTTTGTGGGAATGTGGAGGAGTAATTATGATTTGTGAAATCGTGCTTATATTTTTATTGATGAATTTCCAGAGAGGGGAAGCAGATTTCCGTTGGATATGATGCCAAGGAGGTGAGTGCTGATAGTATTTATTTGTGATAAGATTTGTCCAGATTTTCTTTTTGTTTTGGATAAGACAATCGATGACTTTGGCGATGAGGCAGAGAGAGTGTGTTTCAATATTTATAATGCCCCATCCACCTTGATCAATTGGAGCTGAAATAGTTTTCCAATTAACGAGATGATAGTGTTTCCCTTGTTTATTTTGTTTTTGAACATTATTCCAAAGGAAATTTCTCCAGATTTTGTCAAGAATGGATTTAGTTTTTGAGGGTAGGGGTATACAGCTTAAGAAGTGGGTTGTTATTGGAGTGATGACACTATTTAGCAGGGTGAGCCTTCTCGAGAGATTTAGGAAGTTGTTTTCCCAGCTGGTGAGTTTTGTGTTTATTTTTGAAATTATTGGTTTCCAAATAACATTTGAAATGTTATATGGGGTGATAGGGAGACCCAGATATTTGATCGGGAAGTCTTCTGTTCTGCACTTTAGGAAGTCTTTTACGTTCTCCAATGAGGATTGTTGAATGTTTACCCCAAAAATGGAGGATTTTTGAATGTTTACTTTCAGTCCAGAGATATAAGAGAAAAAACCTATGATCCTAAAGATATTCTGAACAGAGTATAAATCTGGAGAGGAGAAGATGATGGTATCATCAGCAAATTGAATAATGTTCTCCTTGCAGACATCAGGAGCTGAAATGAGACCATTTTGCTTTCCCATGTGGAGCATGCGAGAGAGAATGGTGGTTAAAATGATGAAAAGGTATGGAGAGAGTGGGCCATTTGAATTATGGAAATAGCCAAAAGGAACACCGTTGATGATTGTGGAGAAGTGATTTGTAGATATACATGCATGGATCCAAGAGATCCATTTGTCAAGGAAAGCAAAACCTTTGAGAGTCTGTAGCAGACAGTTCCAGTTGACAAAGTCAAATGCTTTTTCGAAATCCAATTTAATGGCAAGAAGGGAGGCTTTTTTTGTGTGACATAGATGGATAGTTTCATTAACCATTAAAAAGGCATCTTGGATGCTTTAGTTTTTCAGAAAAGCGGATTGGTTCAGATGAATGATTTCGTCCATGAGAGGTTTGATCCTATTTGCTAATGTTTTTGCAATGATTTTGTAGGAGGTGTTTATGAGACTGATAGGACAGAAGTGTGAAATTAGTTCTGGTTTACTATTTTTTTATCAGAGTGATGAAGGTTTTATTGATGTATTTGATGATGTTATGAGGGTTTGAACTTGCTTGGAAGGCGGAAAGAAAGGCAAGGAAGTCGTTTTTATAATGGTTCCAGTTTGCCAAGTAGAATTCCGCATTTAGGCCATCTAGACCAGGAGATTTATTTTTTCCTATATCAGAGATCGCAGATTGTAATTCCTCAAGAGTGAAAGGTTTAATGAGATCTTGTGGGTTTTTTATTTTATTTTGACAAATTGAATTCCAATGAAGGTTTTTTAGACCAGATGGGTTGTGATTATTGTTGAAGATTTTTTTAAAATGGTTTTTTATATGGTTTATGATGGATTGTTTATGAGAAGTGAGTCTTCCATTTACCATGAGGTGAGTTATAGCATTATTTCTAAAATTTTGATTGCAGATTTTATGAAAGAATTTAGTATTTTTGTCCCCTTCTTTAGCCCATGTGATCTTGGCCCTTTGTCTCCATTTAGTATCGATTCTATTATTTATGTGTTCAAGGTCAGCTTTAATGGAGAGGATCAAGGCAGGATCAACAGATGGGTCTTTTTCAACATGGAGAAGTTGGTCTTTGAGGTTTTTTTGAGTTGCAGTTAAGGTCAAGGGGTTTAAAAGCATCCATTTTTATATGATTTTTGATGTGCTTTGTGTTGTTTAAGATGTGAATACCTATGTTTGTTGATTGTGGGTTAGCAAGAGTCCAATTTTCAAGACAAGATCTGGAAAAAAATTTGATTTGCAGCCAGTTGTTTTCAAATCTAAAAGGACGAGATCCCCAAGAGTTAGAGGCAGTTTCGAGTATTATGGGAAAGTGATCAGAAATAGTGCGATGGGATATATATACGGAAGAGAGTGGATTCTTGTCTTCCCAAAGGTTTGAACAAATGAAATGATCGAGATGGGCAAAGGACAAATTTCTAGACCACGTAAATAAGGCATTTGTGGGAACAAGGTCGATGAGAGAATGGTTTGATATCATCTGTTTAAATTTTTTGTCAGCAGCTGTCATGGGAGAGGGAGATGGATTTGTGTTGCACCTATCAGAGATCTGGGTAACAAGGTTAAAATCACCACCAAGGACCCAGGGTGTCTGATGGTAATTTGTGAAGAGACAGCGCAACTCCTCAAGGAAGGAGGTTTTATCATATCCTGGTTCCCCATAGATACCAGAGAAGGTCCAAAGGTAGTCATCAACAAGATTTTTAAAGTCTATCGTTATCGAAAAGTTTTGAATGGAGGAGTTTAGCAAAAAGAGGACCTGATTATTATATCCCACAAGGATACCACCTTTAAAACCCTTGGGTGGAAGATGAATCCAGTTTGTGATTCTATTTCCACCAATAGTTTTGAGGGCGAAGGGGGTGAGAAAGGATTTTGTTTCTTGGATGGAGATTGAATCTATTTTGTTTTTATAAATATGGGATCGTAATTTTTTTCTTCTTTTTAGGTTAGCTGCTCCACAAATATTCCAAGTAGAGATTTTCATGAGCAAGGAAAAGTGAAGCAAGAAAAAAATAGAATAACAATAAATCCTGTTAACAACTTTTCTTAGACCAACCCATGAAGGTTTCTAGGTTATTAAGCATAAACTGTGCGTCATCATTCTTTTCAAAGCAAAAGCCTATCTTGTTTGCAAAAGATGTGAAACTTTTAGTGCAAGACCAAGAAGCTACATCATCTATAGTGACAGACTTATTATTTATTTTATGTGATAGAGATGTAGAAAGAGTTGACGCAGGTGAAACATAACTAAATGAGCTGGGTGGGGTGTTACCTCTCTTTGGCCTGTTAATGATGCTGGTTCCTTTGATGTTGGCTTGTTCAGGTAGCAGTATCTTTTGCAAGTAGCTTGAGTTTGTCTTTTGCATAAGGCTCTCCTGCTCCGAACTCTGCAGCGAGGTTTCCTTGTTTTGTAAAGATGAGTCTTAAAAAACAAAAGTTTGATTGTTCTTGTTTGGGGAATGCCAACTTTCCTTCGTAGATGAAGTAGATGGGCAAGTGTTTTTGCTAGGTTTGATATTGGTAGCAGGGAGGGGGTCAGGAGATCTGTTTCTTTTTTTGCTTTGAAGAGGATAAGTGTTTTCAGAAAAATTTGTTTGTTTCCTAATCAAGACTTGGTTTCTGGCAGGAAGAACTCTGGTATGTGGGATGGGGTTTTTCCCTTTGTTCGGACTAAACCGGGAAGGTGGGTGTAAGGAAAGCTCGGAGAAAGCGGTGCTGTTAAAAGTGGGGTGTTCAGCTGCAAGCTTTAGATGGTAGATAGATTCTCCAATCCTGATGTTGATAGAAGGTGGAAGAGAGATGACAACTTTGACGGAGAAAAGGCAATAAGCTTTGATGAATTGGGTGGGATGGAGCGTTTTAGGGCTAATGTATTGAAGCGTAGCCCCAATAGAATGAGCAATACCCCTGAAAATCTCAAGCTCCCACAGATGTGGAGGAAGGTTTGAGATGGCTACCCAGTCGAAGCCACCATCAGGAGCTGGGAAAGAGCCTGTATCAGCAGACCATTTGGAGAGACACGCCATGATAAAGCTGGAGCCGCAAGGTATGGTAATCATTTGGTTGAAGATATGATTAATCTTCGTTCCTTCAGGAACGGTGTAAATGAGCTGGGTGGGTGAGAATATTTTTTGTTTGAGGATGGTATGGACAGGGAGAAGAAGAGATAAAGCTCTAGTAATATCAAGAACATTGATTGGATTATTGTCCAGGTTATTTTCTATTGTAACAAGTACACTTCTGAGGGAGAAAACCTTGAGTAATCGCATTGAGTTTGCAGGGAGATCCATAGCAATCACATATTCAAGGTGGTCAGGTGTTTTCATGGTTGGGACGGAGGGAGGAAGGTTGACACTCTGGGCTTTGACAGAAGGGGTTTTAGATGGGGCCGGGGATGTGTTGTTGAGTGTGATATTTGGAAGGGATTCTAGGCGGGCGATATGGTTTTGATATAGGAGGTGTCCTTGAGTTTGAGTTTACGAGACATGAGTTTGTTGTTTTTGCATGTTCGGGTGGGAGATTTGCTAGACATGCAAAGGAATTTTTTGAATGGTAATGATTAAGGGGGGGTACAACGTTTGGCCAGTAGACAGAAGAAGATTTTTTTGGGACCACTGAACTATTTTGGAAAGGGGAGTTTCGCGTCAAACGAGAGTGCATGTTAGAAAGGTGGAGATTTGGCTGTTGTAAAATCCTGTTGGGGTGAGGTCGAGCCAAACAGAACCTTTTTATGTGCCCTAGGCATCCACAGTTGAAGCAAGTGCATCGTGAGAAGCACCTGGTAATAGAGTGGCTGTTACTGTGGTAGAGTATTTTCTAGAGTGTCGTTTATGAGAATGGAAGATTTAGCTTGTCCCAGAACCGGAAAGGCGAGATTTAAAAGATAATTGTTCTTAGGGATGATATCCCTTAGCATGGAAGGATCTGGACGGAGGGTTTTGTATAAGGACGATAGTTTTGGTCTATAATCTTTGTCTTGAAAAGATGGAGAGAGAAAAAGTTTATACCTTTCTACGATGGAGCTCTGTTGTTGAACCAAGGGAGATGTGACCTCATCTTCTTCGTCTTCTGATCATGAGGAGATGGAGATGGGCCATGATTTTGCACCCATTGGGGGTTGGTGTTTTGCTCTGACGAAGAGTTGGTCCGCAGAGTCTGAGGATGAAGTACTGTCTTGATCGTGTCTTTTGTAGAGATAGGCGAGAGCTGGTGGAGTTTCATGTATGAAATCGCGAACCCACGCACGAAATGTGTGATCTTCGTAAGGTTGAAGGAACATAGACCATTCCGGTTGAAGATTCAGTTCCAAGCGCATCTCTTTCCAACCTTCCGAGATGAGGAGGAATGGGGCTTTTTTCCCCAGGTTGAATCCGATGGGGAAGACCATGAGAGCGTAACCTGGAATGAGCGGTGACCAATATTTATCATACAGATGCCTGGAGAGATGTCATATTTGTGGTAAATCCAAGCTCTGGGCAGTGGGATAGTTGTTGAGAAGTTTGGATCGGAGAGATGGATCTCCAGGAAGGGGAAGCGTGAGTTCATGTTGAGTGAGGAAGGTGGGGTTTTTGAGATGTTGCTGGACTTCAGGGTTTTATGTTTCTGAAGGGCACGACGGAAAGATTTGATCTTGCCCAATTGTTGCATGCAATGCACTTTTAAGCATGTGGCGAGGATGAGGGCGCCCCCAGTTCTCATATTGAATACCGATTGATAGGTGGGGTTTTTATTGCGGCGCTTCTGTACCAGAGTTAAGCTGATGTGAACCTTGTATCCCACAAAATATGGGAAAAGAGGATGTGTCCTACAGAGAGAATGAAGATGGGTAATCAATGAGATGTTTCTTGTATGTTCCTTTGGCCGATTGGGAGACACGAGTTGTGGTGTAAGATTGGGTCGGGTATTTCAAAGTGAACTACAATACCACTTTGGGTCGGGTATTTCAAAGTGGTATTGTAGTTCATTTCTGTATTCTAACAACCTCACTTACAAATACATCGTTTGGATACACAAACATGTAATCGTCAAGTCTCGGTAGTCTTGGGTCTGGTATTTAGTATTTACCCTTCATATCGGCGGACCTTACAAAAGGACGCCAAATTCGGCGGGTTTTAGAATACCACGCGTAGCATCCGAACCCGACTCACACGAACCGTGCCCCACTGCCCCCTTTCTTCTCGGTCTCTCCTTTGCTCCTCCGCCTCTCCTCGTCTGACTTCCCTATTTCCTCCTCCTGTTCCATGTCTACTTGTTCCCAGATCGACGAATTTTGCTGGTGGTGTCGCGGTCGCTGCCCCTCCTCGGCTTAGAACACACCTTCCGTCTACTCTGCCCCGCCGCCTCCACCATCCCTGTGGTGAGGAAAAGGTGCCGCAGAAGCTTCTCACACACCGGGAGGCCCTGCCGCATGGTTGCCATCATAACCGAACACTCCAATGATCAGATTTTGAGGCGGGTGTTGATGCCTTACCCATCCACAGCATCGTGGTAGGCAAGCTTGGCGGGTGTGCGAAAGGAGTATCGTTGTGACCCGCGTAAGCACATGATGCTCAAGACGGCAGCAGTCCACAGTGAGACTCACGGCTCCGTGTCATCCAGACGATGTAATTTCAGGGTGTAGCATTCTCTAATTGCTGTACTTCAACTACCGAAACTGTAGACAACTCCAGCGATTAGAAATTTATCACCCAAACGGCCCCTAAGATTAGCGAAGGAAAAAGGTAATAGCGTGGCATGCAGGTCAATGGTGACCGTACGCGTAGTTATAACAAGTCCAGAGTCCAGACCAACCAGTCATCTTTTTCTCTCACTTTTATGTAATAAATACCTGGATTGGAAATCGCGTTACTTCCCCGCACGGATCTTTCTAATCCAGAATCCCCTGCTGCATCCAAACCGTTCCATTTTCAAGCAACCAAACAAGGGTTTAGGTGATTTCTGAGCGCGTACATTAGCTCCCGTGTTCGATCACCGGACCGGGACGGTAAGCAGTAACTAATTTATTGCGCTCACCCGTAGGTCCTTGACCATGCATGCCTACTGCCGTGGCCCGACCGACTCACTCGACCGAAACGGAAACAGTGATCCCCTCCGATTATTTTTGATCCACGGTTCCTAAAAACAACAGTGATATTACAACCCCCGTTACCTTCCGGTCCTGCTCTCTCTCTCGTTTACAGCTCCAGTTTGCTTTGGTTTGGCAACCTCTCTTTGCGCCCTGTTTCGCCGCCCACTCCTCCCTCCATCAAAATCACCCCAAGGTGTCCAAATCAGGAAGCACGACCGTGACCCTCTCTCTCTCTCATTGTCGGCTGGTGTCATGCGAGCCTTCTCTTAGGCGTGAGTTCCTTTCTCCTCCTCACCTGCACCCCGTTCCCGGCTTCGAAATGCCGTCTCCCGATACCGGTGTTTGGTAGCCGCGAGCGCATCGTTGTTGTCGTTTTCTGCGGTCTCGGTTTATGCTTATTGGGTTTATCCTCTACCTCGTGCTGCTTGTCGTCGCGACTCCTTCCTAGGGTTTGATCTCGAGGGGTGTGGGTTTTGGGGAGTGCGACTGCGTGTGTGGGTGATTGGTTACATGTGATATACGGGCTTCCTGTAGATGCTTATGCTGGTTTCTAATCAGTATGTGATTTTGGTCATCCAGTCATCAGCTCCTCATTTGTTGACTGGAACAGGGTGGTTGGCTGCTGTTTTTGAAAGTACCCATCAAACAGACAACTTCGCCTAGTTGCCGTCGCAGGCATACATTCTCTCCCTCTTCTTATAATTTCCACCCTTCGAACTGTCCATGCTACTTGTTTGTTGCCGTTCTCGTATCATGATGCTTTTAAGAAATCCTGAAATCTCGTGTCCGACCAGACTGAATAATTTGCCATTTATAACCAGAGAGAACATACCTGTGCGCATGGTGGAGAGAAAGAAAAACAGGCTTAATATATCAATTGGAATACTTCAGGAATTTCCCATTAGCAGATTGGGGATAAGTAAAACTAAGAGTTAAAATGTGCCTTGAATATAACGCTCACAGTTTTGCTGAATGCTTCATCTTGTCGATCTTACTGTTAGGGAGTAGCTGATGGGTAGGTCGCAAGAGAGAGACATTCCAAGAATGTTTCATCTGGTTCATCTATAAAGTGTCACTGTAGTGCTCAGGGGATAGACCTGAGGACTTCCAACAGAACATTCTCAGCTAAGACGATGTTTCTTTAACATTAACAATATTCAATCTAATACTACTGTTACAATCACACTTGAGCCATCTTTTCAGAAAACAAATACTAGATTACCACTTATAAGGAGCCGTTAGATGTTTCATTCTTTATATACAGACACGAAGTTGAAAGCTATCGTATTTTTTTTTTCTTTACCTGATGAGCAATCCTCAGTACTATATATAATGAAGTCCATGAAACCATGATAAGTACTAGTACATTTATACTTTTTACCTACCGTACGCCCTGATGTACTTAATTGCTTGATCATCGAGTGATACATTATTCCTCTACACTTTCTGCTTTCCCCAAAAGTGCATGCTTAATTGGTTGCTTCAAGCATCCAGGGAGGTTGACCCATCATTCCTGGAATGTATTCACGAACAACTCCATTTTACAAACAGAGAACATATCCGTGTGTTTGACACATCTTTGATGTTTGTCAAACAGTCTAGTTGATTTGTCATTATGTAGTTTCCTGTATCGTGGGGCACGAGCTACTAGTATCTCCAGAGTCTTTTGACACCATGCTAATCATAAAGTCTCCTCTCCCTATATATATATATAAGGAATTGGGTTTACATGTCAAATGCAACACTTCTTTTGTTTATTTTACTATCAAGTTTTGTGATGGTTTGAAGCAACCTCTCCCTAGTCTTCATGACACATAGATCTTCTACATAGGTATTTCTTGCTGACCGTCGAGGCTTCCTCTTTAGGCTGAGTTGGCCACTTCTCGGCATTTTCTCTTGGCATGTTACTGACCCACATGGTTGAGGTTTAAAGATGATGGAAGCTCACCTTTATTTTCGTATTTGTGGTCTATACACCTAACAAAATTTAACACTTTAGTAATTCTGTAAATGAACTAGTTGCTGTGAGCTTTATCTGCTGAACTGATTGGATTTCGATTCCATTAGGGAGGTTTGCTCCCAGCTTAAGATCATCTGGTAGTTCTTGCTTGCACTATATTTGTAATGGCTTGTTAATTAAATATATTACTCTATGCACAGGCTTTCTGACTCATTAAAGATGGCGACTAGTAAATGCTCTGGGCAGACTATAGAAAAGGATTCTGACAATTCGAGAGCACGATGCACTCGAGCTAAAGTGAAAGATGAAAAAGTCCATCCCGCTTCAGGATCTCCAACTACTAGCAACTCTAGGAGCAGGAACACCCCCGAGAAAACTACTGAAAGTAAAAGATCCAGCAGTTCTGCGTCTGTAGGTGTTGGTTCACCTAATCCGAGACGCAGTGAGGATGCACCCACTACAAGGAGCTCTTCCCTCGGTACACGGAAGTCTCAAAGGTTGGAGAAAAGTACTCCAACAGAGTCCCCGGTAAAGAACCATACAGAGAAGGTTGCTCTTGCCAGCACGTTGAGAAAGTCCGAGAGGATTGAGAAGCGTGCTTGTTCAACCCCTCCTAGTTCGAAGATGACTAGCCCAGAAGATAAGAAAAGATCGCTTGATAGCAGAGAAAATGGGAATCAGGATACGGGTGCGGGTTCCGTTTTGAAGAAGAGGAAGCCTTGTGATGCTAGGGCATTTCGAGCTATATTCACCCCTGCAAACAAGAAAGCTGTGCACCGCAGTGAGTATCCTCTGATATATGTTGCCATGTTTAAGGTTCTTTAATTATAAATTTGTCGCATTGATGAAAATAAAAACACGTCTCTCTCTCTTCTCATGGTTTACTACCTACTGTTAGTCACTGAAATAGCACGGTAAATGATCTTGAAAGGTTTTCCTCAATTAATCGTCCTTAAATAATCAAATAATGCATATCCTTCCATGCGTATTCTATTTGTTGGCCCACTGAAGGTAAAATATCACTTATCTAGTTAGTCAAGCTTCAGAACTATTTGTAGGCAAATCCTCGATTTCAGGCTGATTTTTGAGGGGCTTTTGATTCTTAGAATTCATATTGCCACATGAAATAAACATGTGGGTTTACAGAATATGTTAAAACCGTTAGCTTATAAGCTATCTTTATTCTGTGTCATCAACATCATCTTTGTCGTAGTTTAATAATCATTTTTGCTTTCTTTTTCTTGAGGCCCTGCAATAGTCTCTTATTCTCTTGGCGTCTGTTCCTGATGGGATGTAGAAGTTTCACACAAACTTGCAGAAAAGTTATCAAAAATCTCAATTCTCTAGTATATACATAATGTGGAAAAATCTCCAAATAAATTGATTTTATTCGGACAAAACATTTCTCGGTGAAAAACCACAAAAAACCGACGGCCATTTAGAATAACAGTGCTATGGTTGGAATCAATTATTCATGATTGAAGTTGAGAATCCCCCTTTGTATCCTATCTCCATATCCTGCTTGGTGCTGCGGTGTTGTATATTCTGATCTCGAAATCAGATCTACCAGCTTTCTTTAACTGGTTTATCTTCTTCTAGGCACTCCCAACTCTATTTATACATATGGAAGCAGACCTTCTTGAAACCACTATAAATGCCTTCCACCCCTACGAACTTCACGCTCTCTTGCCCTTTGGTTTCTGTTGACGCGTCTGCTATAATCCCAAGAGAGCCACAAGGTCCGTATCCAGTCTCCTTGAAGACTTGAAGTTCCTAGATAGTCCAAAGCAGGAGATTCTACACTTTTCATCCGTCTTTTTCTCCTTTCAGAATTTTCCCCTGAGAGGCATTTGCAGTTTGGTGCTGGTCAATAGGGCATCTTTGTTTCTTCTCTAATGTTTTCAGGCCTTTGGGAAAAGCATTTGGCTTTGAAAAGATTTACACTGAATGGATAATGATTAATTTGCTGATATGAATTTCTTAGAAAATATGGTAGATTTGATGCCACTTTATTATTTCTAGGTAGCGTGCAAGCTGACAAGGATGGGGTAGAAACTGCAGTTGGAGGTGATGCTAGTAGCAGTGATATGGACAGAGTTGCGAATAATTTCACTGATAGCTCAAGAGAGAAGTATTCGAGTCATACAGGTGAAAGAAGTGCTAGACGAGGCACTGCCACTGTACAGAGTGATGAAGAAAAAGGAGTTGGCAAGATAGACACACAGGATTCAGATGAAAACATTAATGCTTATTCAAGAAAGGAACAAGATTTTACTTCTGATTGTACTAATGACCGGAAAAAAGATAAAAAGGTGCTTCCAAGGTGCAATGGCGAGGAAATAAGAGGAGAATTTGACCGAGAAGTAAGCAATACTGAGATACTCACCTTGGTTAAGAAAGAGGTGGAAATATCGGAGGGGATCAAGAAAAACCCTGTTGGAGGTTAAATTTACCAGTACTTTTTGTATAGTGGGTTGTTCTTCCCTTCAAACTTCATATTGATGCAACACATATATGTTGGTTTCATTGCAGATGTCAGCAAGGTTTGTCCTAACTTTGGCACTAATTTTTCATCCCCTTCAGAGGCTGAAAAGTTTAAGGAAACTTGTTCTGAGGATCCAGAGAGGTATTTCTCAGTTTAATTATCTATTTTATCACGGTACCACTCTGTTTTTTAGCATATATTGTTGTCAAATTCAGTAGGGCATTGACAATGTACCCAAAAGTTAGGGCTGTTGATACAACAAATCTTTAATAACTTGATTTTCTAATTTCTACCTGAGATGAAAAATTGTTTTCAATTGATAATATCATAATTAGATGTCTGCTTTTGTTTTTGACTTTATCGACATTGCCATTTGTATGGCAGTTTTTTTTTGGACATTCTCTTATTGCCTGAGAGAATGGAAAAATGTCTTTAATTGTTTAGCTTTAAGCTGAGATGATTTGTTGCAAATCTTTCGCAGTTATGGTCTTTTTTTGTGGGTTATTATTGAATATGACCTAAGTACTCCGATGATGTGGTGCTTATATTGATGTTGCAGAAATGGCAGCAGTGTAGCAATTCCGGAGTCAGCTAACGAAGCTGGAAGTTGTGAAACCTGTTCTCTCAATACATTTGTTTGTAAGGTTTGTCCTTTTTTAATGTTTAATGTTCTTCCTTCATCTAACATTACAATGCTATTGCTGGGGAGGTACTGCGTTATTCCTCTTAAATAAGATGAAACACGCCATATTCTTAGGACTTGATAATCTTTTTGAATCGGTGATGAGCCATTTTGTTTCATTAACGACATTTTTAGCTATGTTTGCTCAGAATCCCTTCTTTGACCCTCTTAGGGTAGGTTTGTTTAGCTGTATTTCACCGTAAAGGATTGCATTCGTGCACCCAGCAATGAAAAGTTTGTGTTTGCTTTGCCGTAATGGGAAAAAGGACATCATCCTGCATTCGCAGATATAATATAAATGCAGTAAACTGCTCTCCAGTTCAAAAGCGAGGGACGCCGATATCCATCGCCCCTGCTGCGCATTTCCAGCTGGCTGTAAGCTACTTCAAACCGCCAGCCCCGTTCCTCTCCACATATCACCAAACGTAAACTACAGTTCTCCGGAACTTTTCAAAACAGCTTAATCCATGTACATGGATTCCCTAACTGCAGGATTTGTTGTAATCCTGATGAATCCGACAATCCAAACATGCCCTTAGTATACCTAGACAGTCGTTAATGTTTTTATTTATCTATTGATCGCTGACTTGAAACACTTCAAACCATAGTGAAGGACTTCGACTTCGTGTCGACTTTGCCAGGTGTGGAAGTGGAAGTTTGTGGAAACTTCGAGGAAGTTTAGACGCAAACTTTGATAAACTTCAATGCTGTTTTTTGTAGAAAATGATGTGAATTTGAAGGAAACTTTCATTGAAACTTCTAATTATGTTATACCTCTATCTTATATATGTTAATTTAATGCAAAAACACGATTTACGGCTCTCTAGCCCTAGTTAGGTTGATAATACAATGTGTTGCTTGCAAGGGTCAAATCTGCAATACACATATACAATACAGTTCAATGTTAGTATTCTATACAATATACAGTCAAAATAGTAGTTACAACACCCTCTCTAGGAAAGAGTGGCAACAACAAGCATAGGAGTTGATATTAGAAGTTGTCAAGAGGGTTGGAGGCGACACTTATGCCTTATACGGGGTTATTAGGGCACTAGTTAGGATTAATGTTCAGGACCATCTGAACTTCGTCCCAACTTCGCCAACTTCGAGGAATCTTCGCCAACTTCAGAGAAGTTGAGACAAAAATACAAACAAAAAGTCAACTTCACCGACATCAGTGAAACTTCGCCCCGAAGTTTGGATGAGGCCAAAGTATTTGATATTCCACTTCGCCATGGTCGAATTTTGAAACTTCGGTGAAACTTCACCCAACATCGCCAAAGTTGTGTTCCCTGCTTTAAACAATCCCTTTTGCTTGTCTTAGACACAAATTAAACACTATAACTTGGACATTCTTGCATATTTACTAGAAACTTACTAATATGTCAAA